>CM076580.1:1655165690-1655332845 GCA_034641835.2 Pinus albicaulis
TAGTAAACTGATAGAAAAGGGTTTTTTGATAAATGTTGGGTTTCTGGGCTGTGTGAGGCAAAGAACAGCTTGAACAGAGAAATGTAATCAAAAACACAGATTATCTCCTGAGGCAAGGTAGGCAGGAAAATTTAACATCAAATTGAGATTAAATGGAATGGCAAGACTGCTGAGGAGCCGACAAGGGCATAGAGGATGAATCCTTGTCGAAAAGAAGAAAACATTAAATATGAACAAATTTAAAGGCAGAGCATACCAAATATGAATTCTACCTTAACACTTCATTTGTTCAATTGGAAATGATCATGAAATGACATGAACACATAACAGGCTACATATGAAACAAAAGAGGACACAAATGTTAAATTTCAAGCCACAGGAATCTCAGAAACCAACGCTGGGTATTTTTATTAAAATCTCTGTCTAAGACTGTACAAATAAACTCTAATTTTCTCCTACACTAGCTCTCAGAACTCTCTCCCCAAATGTTTCTACAATACAATAAATACCATTACAGATGGGGAAAACAAATCGACCCCCAAAATAAGGAATGGTTTAACTATTATTACTAAACAACTACGGTAGACCCAATCATGTGTTTTAAGAACAGAACAGCATTCCACCTGAATCTATCGAGGACCAAGTAAAAGACAAAATCGGACTTGAGTTGTAACTGAAGTTAAAAATAGGCAAATTGCTCCTATTTCTCTGCCACGATGAATATCCTTGTTTAATTTGGGCTTTCGGTCTTCGACTGCCATCTCTCCACGTATAGTTTGAAAAAAAAAACCAATTTTTAATAAAATTAGCTTCCTTTGCGACATTTGGGGCGCTCTCATTTTGATGTGCCAACTTTTCAGGCTTGTGATGATGGAGATTCTCTGGTTTGTAGGGGATGAAACTCGCAGTTGGTCTCTGATCACCTGTTAGACAATTCTTGCGCGCTGTCTCTTCTAGTTGTCTGCGCAAAATCCGATTCTCTTCCAACAGATCCTGCTCCTTTATTCCAATTTCTTCTATGCGTTCCAGCAGCGTCTGATCCTTTCTTGCCCTTATCCGACTCATCCCTACTTCCATCTGGTGTTCAAGTTGCTGTAATTCTTTCATGCTCAAATCTGCAATCTGTTCTCCCATCATACGCTTGTGTCTCAACTGTAACTGCTACACCTGAAGCTTCAGCCTTGCGACTTTGTGCTGCTGATTATCATTATCATATTCAATAAGACAAGATTGTGACCCTTCTGGTCGTTGCTCTAGCAGCTTAAGAGCCCGGATTAAAACTATGCGATCAATGCCAGCAAGCTCTGTTTGAAGGCCGATGAGAGCGATCCAAACAAGACTGGGTGCTCAAAATGAATTTTTGAACCCCTGTTGATGTGTGGGTCGCTCACCTTCTGCGTGGGTCGCTCTTCGCCCAGGTGGGTCACTCGACCTCCAAGTGGGTCGCGCTCATTGTTTCCAGACTGTGGGTCTGCTAGTAAACCAGGTTGAGAAGAAGAAGTTGGCACCTGTGAAATTGCTCTTCACTTTTGTCACAAGATCATCTGTAGGGTTTGCTGCAAAATCAACTACTTCATTTCTGTAGCAATGCTCTGAAGTGTTCAATGGAATGTTATTTGGAATATCATTCCCTCCTGTCTGTACATTTAAAAGAGGACCCTTTCTTGCTACAAAGTGACTTCGATCAGGCATTGATGTGCAACCTCTTGAAGGCAAAATGTCCAACAATATTCTGCTACCAGCATGTTGTGCCGAGGAAGAATGCAATCTTTCAGGAACACTCTCGGTATTGATGTTGGAATTGCACAGGTGCTGCTCAACGGTTTTGACACTTTCACCTCCATAACCCAATTTCAATTTTTGCTTATGCTTATGGTCCTTTTTCTTTGATTGGTGGCGATGGCAGGTTCTAACTGTGTTAGATACGGAACTGCATGGAGGTTCTTGGACATCAGGGGCCCACTTCACACCTAATTTGGGTCTAAGTCCCAATCCATTATGTTCATGGCCTCCCCGTATTGCAGGTACTATTTTGAATGAAAGTGGGAAAGATATAGTCCGAGTGTAAAGGGATTTCTTTCCATCAGAATATCGATATTGAGATTCGGCTCCATTCTCAATAGCATCCTCAAAATTTTCACCCTTTGTATTTGGTGTATTCTTGGAAGATTGAGTATCCCCAGCAAAGCCTGAAAATGTTGCACTCTTACACAAAGTTTTGCTTATCGAAGACTTCCTTGTGTCCAAGGGAAACCTGTTCTGCTCTATATTTTTTTTTTTTGTTCTTCTTGATTGAATGCAAAAGTTAGGCTTTCGTGGAGATCCCTTGCGCTTCTTCTTCCTTTTCTTCTTGTCTTTGCATGAGAAATCATCTCCTGTTTCGGAAAGATTTATGTTGAATTCTTGTGTACTAGCATTGACTATAGTCAGGTTGGCTTCAAGCGCATTTCTCAAATCCTCTGTCGGAGAATCATCTGTGTCAGAGAATGAAGCCTCAGGATCCCCTTTGTTTTCTATCATGAAATTCACATTGATAGAATTATCTTTTTCCTTTTCCACATCGTCACTGTAAGCATACTTCAAAGCTGAATTATCATTTTGCTTCCAATCAGCAAACAGGATTTCCTTTCTAAAATCACTATGGGCATGAGAATGTCCGTCCCTTGTCAAATTACTAGATTCATAATATGGCACACCAGCCGGGTTCTTATACAGCAATCCACTTGCTTCTAAATTGCCTTTCTCTGACATTCTGATCATTAATATGAAGAAGTTAGATTGCTCGGATCCACTCCTGCAGCTTCTAACAGACACTTCCACGTAGATTCACCCCTAACCTGTGAAATTACTGATCAAGGACAAAAGCCCCGAGGCAGACAAGGTCTTCATCCTTCGCATGGAACCCCAATTTCGTGGCTTTCAATTTGAAACAACACCATTTCCCATCTGCACTTTCTCCCATTGTTTCGTAGTCGACATATCCTGCTCCAAATCGATATAAATCTTGCAGTTGTATTGATTGTAATTTCAATGCTTCATGAAGAAGTTGCTCAAACTAGACTGGAATTCAATAACTCGAGAGGGCCCAGTATCCTGTGTAGTATCTGAGATTTTGGCAGCCTTTTGGTACTTTTGATATTGAAACTCTGTTTTACAATTTCCTTCTCTGATTGTTGATGATGTATTTTGTCACTCTTTTGCAGGGATCGGAGCTGCTGAAGCTGAAACAAGATTGAGGAGCTGTAGAATTTGAAACATTTTCTAAAAAACCACATTTAATGATTTCTTCTTCAAAACAGGGTTTTGAAGAAGAATCAATCTCACACTGACATACAAGACGGAGTCTAACAGGTGAAACTCATAACACCAATCAAATGATGGTTGCCCTGCATGATTAGTTCCTGCTTGGAAATTGTCATCATCATAAGACTAATTGAATTTTGAAAATTTATTAGAATAAACATTTTCATCAGTCAGACATATTGGGATATCAACAGATCCTTCTTCATTCTGATCTACAAAAGAACTTTCTAAATCTGTACAACAAAGTTCTCTATGTGAATGGGCAAGAGTGTTTGTTTTGCAAAAAGTTTCAGAGACTGACTGTTTATAAATAGCCTGTTCTATTTCCTTCTCTGTCAAAGGGGAAGATGTTTCCATGTCCCTTTGAACAAAAGTACAGCAATTCTCTGTCTCTTGCGAAGACTGATTTTGAGGCTGAATATCTTCTTGAGCCTCGGCTATAAGGGATGATGAATCAATATTTGAGTTTTCAGGGATATCTTGAGGAATGTTCTTTGCTTGGATCATCCCTTCCTCAACTGATTCATCTATGTTCTTAATATTTTTCAATAGGAGATTAAACTCATGAATGGCTGTTAAAAGATCTTCAGGATGCATCTCTTCCAAAGCTTCCTCATTATCTATAATGTGTTGGGTGATGTTTTGTGACGGATCATAATATATTGCACCCAATGATAATGATGTAGTGTTTTCTTTATAGTTCTCATAGAACATATATTCAAGGTCTCTTAAAGAAAACAAACTACCAGATCTTAAGCATTCATACCAATCCCTAGCTTTTCCTTATAATGTTAACATGAACATTTTCATTAGGCAGTCTTCATGCCATTCAACTTTCAACCTCCATACATGTATATGAAATTTGATGAGATTTAATAGAGATTCATCAAACTTTTCACCTTGAAAAATAGGCAGGTTGTCATCCCAATTCACCCGGGGCATCCTATGTGGAAACCCAGGGATATGATCTCTACTCATTGGGGCATATCTTCGTTGTATTGTTGGAATCATGTTTGTAAATCAAGAAAGAGGTCACTGTGTCTGGCCAATTAGTTCAGGGTCTTCTACCAGTGGAGTCATTTGGTCTTCTGGGAGTTTCAGAGTGTGGAGTCGCCAGGTGGAAGCTTTTAGCTCCTTTGTAGGTAAAAGGTTTTATGGTCCACCACCATGTTTATTTAATACTAATCTGAAAAAATTTAGGTTTTTCTGAGTTGTTTTTCAGTAGTGTAGTCTCTAAGAATGTCCTAACTTTGTTTCAAAAATTAGCTACGGTTTTGAGACAAAGGCAGTCTACTCTTATGGCTAAGCTAGCTGATTTTTCAAGGTTAGATGAAGACTTATCAAAATCTTGGGATTGACCCAGTTTGTCACTAATTCAAACAAGTTTCAACATGATTACCATTTCTGTGGTAGTGCTTGAAAAGGTTGCTTCTTACTCACAAATTTTTCTTGAATCAAGGGTTTTCTGAGGTCCCTAAAGTCTTACACAAACACTCAGGTTCCCCAGCGGAGTCGCCAGAAATGTTGCTGGTGGCTCCAGCTGGTTAATAAAGATGATGCTCTATGAACCAAATCTGTAATATCGTATGGTTAGCTTTGAATGAAAATGATTCGGGGTTCCCCAGCGGAGTCGCCAGAAATGTTGGGTTTCTGTAATTTATTAGCAAGATTGGCAGAGTCCAATTATAGAAACAACATCGTTTCAACCAACTTTGGGATTCTAGGATCTAGCCCTCCTGAATCCGGAGAGGGATATCTCCAATATGTACAAAGATGGATATTGTCTTTAAAGTTTGAGATAATGATATTAGGCTAGTTATGAAGGCCAAGGGTTTTGTTTTGTTTTGGATGGTTGAGCATGATTACTGTTTGAGGTGAAAAGTCCTGAATGCAAAGAGTTTCAAAGGTGAGAAGTTGCAAGAGGGAAGAACAGCTATGTCTAAAAGATAGATATAACGCTGGTTTTTAGTCCATTGGCCTATGGAGTCATAACAGGGCTTTAATTGAACAACAACATCAAGAGTGATCCAAGGGGCAAGTCATCTATACCACAATATTATTGAGATTAGAGTGATGGGATGGAAACAATAAAGTGTTGGAGGCGTGGAAACTGATAATAATTTCTCAGGGGATTTATAGTCAGTCCAAACAAGAAAAGCCTCTTAAGTAACTGTTTAAAACCAACCAAGGACAGGGCTAACCATAAAATTCTTGGGCAAGTTCTATTAAAGCACCTTAATTGACAAACAATCCAGTAATCCACATAATTACCTTCAGAAAGTATGAAAACACATAAGAGAAACAAAGTGTGACTTAAGATCAGATAAAGTACTTTTAAACGTAGTCTGCTTTCAATCAACACCAAGGGAAACTTTCAGAATCTGCCTTTGGAGAAAAGAATCTAGGAATCAGGGCAAACCATATCTTCTCTAGTCTAACTTTAATAGAAAATAATGGAAATCACATTCAATAACAGTGTTTAAGCAAGCAGAAGGACGAGGGAATGCCAACATTCCTAACTATTTAAACTGTATTAAATCATTCTTGAATAAACAAACTTGAGGAAAACATTAAGATAAAGATTTCTCAGCCAGAGAAGGTTACTGATATACAGTAGATCCTAACCTTATTTAAACTGTTCTTTACAGAGGAATATGAACAATATGGCATACGTAGAAGGAAAACAATAACAAAGAGATGTGCACTTCACCGATGACATAGACCAGGATCCCAAGAAATAGCTTTTATATTGATGTCAAACCGGTTAGAGCCTTCAAGTCCAATGTTTCAGTTCAGCAATCATCTTCACTATTCAGCCTAAATAATCTATCACAAGCAGGGCTCCAAGGGCCAATGAACACTATTTACAATCAGAATTTTAGGCTCAAATGTATTTCAAAGCTCTGTACGCAACTCAACCAACAATTTCTCATCTTCTACTGAAGTATTTATAGAAGACTGAGGGGGAAAAGATCTGAGATAAGATCTCTTAAGACAATAAATATAGATTCAAGACTTGTCGGCTCCTTTGAGGGGCTTGATGGAGAAGTTTACAGGTGGATCACTGTATTAACTGTTTTACAATAAATATTAAAGCTCAGTGGGAGCTTTATTTGACTTTGAGGTTCTGCGTAATACGGGAGTAACTCTGCAGATATTTGTTGCATTTAAGTTCCTTGTAGCAGTAACTCCCTGGCTGTGCTGGAGGCGAATATCTAATTTTCTTCAATAACTTCGGCCTCTGTTTTGAAAGGTTTGAGGCAACAGGTGGCTCTGTGGTAGCTGAGGAACCAATTTGCCTTAGATGTGGCGGTGGAGGCTTATGTCTGATAAAACACTTTAGGTTTTCTTTAAACTGTGTTTTGAGTTGGGGATTAGGCTTTTGATAACCGTCTTAGCCGTAATCTCCATAAAATTGTCTTCAATCTTCATTCTGTTGTGCTCTGTCTTCAAACTTATACTCTTTAACTATTTTTGAATAAAAAAGTGTCTTGTCGATGTGTAGGGCCGCACATGCCATTTTACGTGCTATCAACTCTCATGAAACATTTGATAAATCATTGACTTCAAAACTTGTGAATGGTTCTTTTTAATAGCCCGAAGGCGTAGGAAACATCTTTCCTAACCCTCGGCTTTCCTTCATTATACAATGGAAAACCATTAACACACCTGCAAAACAAAAAAACCATTAAGAAATCCTGCGCTTTTAGGTTTAGACTGCTTCAGAAGGTGGGAACGATCGTGGCCGTTGGATGGCTGCATCCAACGGTGGAGATTTTATTCAGAGGTGGTCAAAGAGATCACAAAATCGCATCGCAAATATTTGCAATGAGTGATCAGGGGTTACACATAAAAATGCGATTTTGCGATTTGTGCGATGAAGGGATTTAATGGGAAAAACCTTTATAAACAATGAAATATGACATTTTTTGATTTACAAAGGGAAAAGGAATTTTTTATATGAATGGTAGGGGTATCGTACAGTGGGCCCAGCGGGGTCGATCGTGATTTTGGAAAGTGCGATGGGCGGATTATGCGATGGGTTGATCGCATCGCATAAATTTGCGATGGATCACTGGATGCGAAACAACAAATATGCGACTTGCGATATGCGATCAGGTGGAACGATCACATCGCAAGTTTTTGCGATGAGTTAAGGAAACACACCATAGAAAATGCGATAATGCGATATTGTGATTGATCGCATCGCAGATTCTTGCGATAAGCATTTTTTAAATAAAACCATAATTTGCGATCTGCGATGCGATAAGCGCCTCTAGAGTTAGCGCTGGGTCTTAGGGTATGGGCGTATGGAAGAAAAGGGGGTTAAAGACTTAGCCTAAGGGCTTAAGTCCAATACTTATGAAAAATGCGTTTTTAAATGATTTTCAAAGGAAATGGAGGGTTTCGGTAAGGTTAAAGAGTGAGTCCTTAAGTTTATGAGAGTGATTTTCATGAAGGGGAGAAAATGAATCATGAAAACATAAGGGATTTTATGGAGAAAAATGGGAGCATATGAAGGTTAGTTTTGAGTGGGAGAAGGGAGAAAATGATGGTTCTTCAACAGTCTCTTCTTATGAAATTAGCAGAATTTCAGAGCATGAAATGGAAATAGTAAATGAAGATTTCGGACAGAGGCATGAGGCCTTTCAAGGAGTCTTCAAGAGCCAACAATTTTTAGTGATAAAATTTGTTCCTTGGAGGCTCAAAAAGTCTTAGCCACCTTTTGGTATAATAAAATATTATAGGTGGCTAACACAACCCACCCCACAACGTTTCTTAAAAATTCCCTCCAACCCTTCCTGACCAGCAGCGAGGCCACCTAGGGGTCCACCCGGGTAGCAGCAACAGCGGACCTCGATCACTTGATCTCCTTCGGCAACCTCGCTGCAAAGGAAAAATAAGGAAGTAGAAGGAGAATGACCAAGTCAACAACCTCTATTTAGAAATGCCACCCCGACCGTCCCCGCCCCACAGCAAGGCCACCTAAGAGTCCACCCGGTCAGCAGCAACAGTGGACCTCGATCATTTAATCACCTATGGCACCCTCGATGCAAAAGGACAGAAACAAATAAAGAACAGACGATCCTGCAACCTCTCTTCAAAATTTCCCCCCTCCAACCCTCCCCACCCTGCACCGAGACCACCTAGGAGTCCACCCGGACAGCAGCAATGGTGGAACTCGATCGCTTGATCGCCTGGGGCAACCTCGATGCGAAGGAAAAGGGAGAAAATAAATGAAAATCAAGAGGCTCACTGCAAAATGCATGAGCATATCCGAACAGGAGGAGGGATCAGGTAGCCCTGCACCCCACACAGCCTGCGTACATGCAACCTAGGAGATTGCCCCACTGACTTACCAACTTGACAATGAATAATTTTCACCTGCAGCCACCTCCACATAGAGGAGGGAGGTCGAAGCGTTCCACCTTCAATTCCTCCTTCCAGATATAGCCCCTGCCATCAATGTAGCAAGCCTCATCCCCATTGGACCACAATTGCATATGCGATCAACCAAAAAAGAAATACCCATCACCTTGTGTCTCAACATTCCAAGCCACATAATTCTACTGTGCATGCAAGATGCAACGAAAAAGCTGACCACTCGATCAAACATATGGGCCACCACATCTATCAAAACCTCAAATCCAACACAGGGATAGACGACGTGCACTCAGAAAGGAATTCCAAACCTTAGTTTTACAACAAGGAGAACCGCTCCTAACATCGCCCAATGGAAAAGAAAGCAAGAGGGGAAGCTTACAACCAAAACCCTCCCACATTCCTCTTATATGTATGCATCTCAACCCACAATGCTGACATAGAAAGGGTACAAGCACAAGAAATCGGCACCATAAAGAGCCAAACAATGAATAGGACAGTCATCTCAAGGAGCCACATACAAAAACCCATCCAATTCCGAGAACACGGAGAGAAGGGGGAATTGTTCACATATGCCTCCAAGGACGAGCATGGCCAACATTACCGCTCATGTGCTACCGAGTGGGGATGGAGAGAATATGAGAGTCGACGACCCTACATAGGACCCAAGGCCCTTCTTCAGGCACACCCGAACAAGCAACTCAATTACCACCCCACCTTTCACATGAAAATCCAACCCCTCCCCCCACCAAAAGGGGAGGAGGTGAACAATATGGCGAAGAGCAGATTTCACGAAGCCAACGAGAGAAAAGCCCACCTCTCCCACCCACCAAAAATGGAGGAGGTGAACAATATAGCGAAGAGTTGACATCGACGGAGCCAACGAGTGAGCAAGGGGCATGAGAGTGACATTAGCAACCAGCCAGTTGTCTCAAGGAGCCACACACAGCAACCTCATCCAGCTCTGAGAACACAGAGCGAAAGGGTAACTCTTTTCACATATGCCTCCCAGGACGAGCATGGCCAACATTATTGCTCATGTGCTACCGAGTGGGGATGGAGAGAAGATGAGAGTCGACGACCCTACAAAGGACCCAAGGCCCTTCTTCAGGCACACCCAAACAAGAAACTCAATTATTACTACCAACCCACCTTTCACATGAAAATCCAAACCCTCCCCCCACAAGCAAAAAGGGAGGAGATGAACAATATAGAGAAGATCTGACATCGACGGAGCCAACAAGTGACCCGGGCAGTCACAACTTAGCAAATCTGACACGGGCACCCTGGGACCAAACGACCCAACCCGAACGGATGCCCTCGGACAAAACGACACCACCTGAACAGAGGCCCTCACCCGGGGTGACACGGCGCGCCCACCCGAACGGACGCACATGGGAGAAAACGGGCTGCTCGGACGTGCACAAGGAACCCGAGCGATCACATCTTAGAAAATCTGACACGGGTGCCCTGTGACCAAACGACCAGACCTGAACGGACGCCCTACCCGGCGTGACACGACGCGCCCACATGAACAGACGCACATGGGAGCAAATGGAAAACGGGCCGCTCGGACGTGCACAAGGCACCCGGGTGGTCACAACTTAGCAACAATGACACCGACGTCCTCGGGTCAAACGACCCGACCTAAATGGATGCCCCCGGACCAAATGACCCAACCCGAACGGAGGTCCTCACCCTGGGTGACATGGCGCGCCCACCCGAACGGACGCACATGGGAGCAAATGGCAAACGGGCCGCCCAGATGTGCACAAGACACCCAGGCGGTCACAACTTAGTAAATCTGACACGGGCGCCCTTGGACCAAACGACCCGACCCGAACAGATGCCCTCACCCGGGGCGACGCGGCGCACCCACCCGAATGGATGCACATGAGAGAAAATGGCAAATGGGCTGCCCGGACGTGCACAACACACGTGGATGGTCACAACTTAGCAAATCTAACATGGGCGCCCTCAAACCAAACTACCCGACCCAAATGGACGCCCTCAGACCAAACGACCCGACCTGAATGGACGCCCTCACCCGGTGTGACACAGCGCGCCCGACCGAACGAACGCACGTGGGAGAAAATGGCAAACGGGCCGCTCGGGTGGTCACAACTTAGCAAATCTGACACAGTCACTATCGAAACAAACGACCCGACCCGAACGGATGCCCTCACCCGGCGCCACACGGTACGACCGCCCGAACGGATGCCCTCACCCGAAGGGACGCACATGGGAGCAAACGGAAAACGATCCACCTGGACGTGCACAAGGCACCCGGGCGGTCACAACTTAGCAAATTTTACATGGGCGCCCTCGAACCAAACGACCCGACCCGAACGGACGCCCTCACCCGGGGCGACACAGCGCGCCCACCCGAACGGACGCACATGGGAGAAAATGGCAAACGGGCCGCCCGGATGTGCACAAGGCACCCGGGTGGTCACAACTTAGAAAATCTCACATGGGCGCCGTCGGCCCAAACGACCCGACCCGAACGGACGCCCTCACCCGGCGCCACACTGCACGCCTGCCCGGACGGACGCCCTCACCCGAATGGACGCACATGAGAGCAAATGTCAAACGGTCCGCCCGGACGTGCACAAGGTACCCGAGTGGTCACAACCTAGCAAATATGACATGGGCTCCCTCGGACCAAATGACCCGACCTGAACGGATGCCCTGGGACCAAACGACCCGACCCGAACGGACACCTTCACCCAGGGCGACACGGCGCACCCACTCGAACGGACGCACATGGGAGAAAATGGCAAACGGGCCGCCTGGATGTGCACAAGGCACCCGGGCGGTCACAACTTAGCAAATCTGACACAGGCACCCTCAGACCAAACGACCTGACCCGAACGGAAGCCCTCACCCAGCGCGACACGGCGTGCCTGACCGAACGGGTGCACATGGGAGAAAACGAAAAATGGGCCGCCAGGACATGCACAAGGCACCCGAGCGGTCACAACTTAGCAAATCTGACACGAGCGCCCTCGGACCAAATGACCCGACCCGACCTGACCGGAACGGACGCCCTCACCCGGCGCGACACGGCGCGCCCGATCGAACGGATGCACATGGGAGAAAACGACAAACGGGCCACCCGAACGTGCACAAGGCACCCGGGCGGTCACAACTTAGCAAATCTGACATGGTCGCCATCGGACCAAACAACTCGACCCGAACGGACACCCTCACCCGGCGCCACATGGCACGCCTGCCCGAACGGACACACATGGGAGAAAATGGCAAATGGTCCTCCCGGACATGCATAAGGCTCCCAGGCGGTCACAACTTAGCAAATTTAACACAGGAACCCTCAGACAAAACGACCCAACCCGAACGGACGCCCTCACCCGGGGCGACATGGCGCGCCCACCCGAACGGACACACATGGGAGAAAAAAATAAACGGGCCACCCAGACGTGCACAAGGCACCTAGGTGGTCACAACTTAGCAAATATGACACGGGCGCCCTCAGAACAAACGACCTGACCTAAATGGACGCCCTCGGAAAAAACGACATGACCTGAACGGAGGCCCTCACCCGGGGCGACACGGCACGCCCGCCCGAACAGACGCACATGGGAGAAAACGGGCTACCCGAACGTGCACAAGGAACTCGGGCGGTCACATCTTAGCAAATTTGACACAGGCGCCCTATGACCAAACGACCCGACCTGAACAGATGCCCTACCCGGCGCGACACGTCGCGCCCACACGAACGGACGCACATGGGAGCAAACGGAAAATGGGTCGCTCGGACGTGCACAAGGCACCCGGGCGGTCACAACTTAGCAACAATGACACTGGCGTCCTCAAGCCAAATGACCCGACCTGAACGAAAGCCCCCAGACCAAACGACCCGACCCAAACGGAGGCCCTCACCCTGGGCGACACGGCGCGCCCACCCGAACGGACGCACATGGGAGAAAACGGCAAACGGGCCGCTCGGACGTGCACAAGGCACCTGGGCAATCAAAACTTAGCAAATCTGACACAGGTGCCCTCGGACCAAATGACCCGACCCGAACGGATGCCCTCACCCGGGGTGACGCGACGCGCCCACCCGAACGGACGCACATGAGAGCAAACGGCAAACGGGCCACCCGGACATGCACAACACACCCGGACGGTCACAACTTAGAAAATATGACACGGGCGCCCTCGGACCAAACGACCTGACCCAAACAAATGCCCTCGGACCAAACGACCTGACCCGACCGGACACCCTCACCCGACGCGACACGGCGCACCCGACCGAACGGACGCACGTGGGAGCAAACGGCAAACGGGCCGCCCGGGCGGTCACAACTTAGAAAATCTGACACGGTCACCGTCAGACCAAACGACCCGACCCGAACGGACGCCCTAACCTGGCGCCACACGGTACGACCGCCTGAACGGACGCACATGGGAGCAAACGGCAAACGGTCCGCCCGGACGTGTACAAGGCACCCAGGCGGTCACAACTTAGCAAATCTGACATGGGCGCCCTCGGACCAAACGACCTAACTTGAACAGACGCCCTCACCCGGGGCGACACGGTGCGCCCACCCGAATGGACGCACATGGGAGAAAACGGAAAACGGGCCGCCTAGATGTGCACAAGGCACCCGGGCGGTCACAACTTAGCAAATCTCACACGGGCACCATAGGCCCAGACGACCCGACCCGAACGGACGCCCTCACCCGAACGGACACACATGAGAGCAAACGGCAAACGGTCCACTCGGACGTGCACAAGGCACCCGAGCGGTTACAACCTAGAAAATCTGACACGGGCTCCCTCGGACAAAACGACCCGACCCAAACGAACACCCTCGGACCAAACGACCTGACCCGAATGGACACCCTCACCCGGGGCGACACGGCGCGCCCACCCGAACGGACGCACATCGGAGCAAACGGAAAACGGGCCACCTGGACGTGCACAAAGCACCCGGGTGGTCACAACTTAGAAAATCTGACACGAGCGCCCTCGGACCAAACGACCTGACTCGAACGGAAGCCCTCACCCGGTGCAACACGGCGCGCCCGACCAAACGGACGCACATGGGAGCAAACGGAAAATGGGCCGCCTAAACGTGCACAAGGCACCCGAGCGGTCACAACTTAGCAAATATGACACGAGCACCCTCGGAATAAATGACCCGACCCAACCCGACCCGAATGGACGCCCTCACCCGGAGCTACACGGCGCGCCCGACCGAACGGACGCACATGGGAGCAAACGGAAAACATGCCGCCCGGACATGCACAAGGCACCCGAGCGATCACAACTTAGCAAATCTGACACGGTCGCCGTCGGACCAAACGACCCGACCTGAACGGACACCCTCACCCGGCGCCACACGGCACGCCCACCCGAATGGATGCCCTCACCCGAACGGACGCACATGGGAGAAAACAGCAAATGGTTTGCCCGGACGTGCACAAGGCACCCGGGCGGTCACAACTTAGTAAATTTGACACGGACGCCCTTAGACCAAACGACCCGACCCAAACGGACGCCCTCACCCGGGGCGACACAGCGCACCCACCCGAATAGACGCACATAGGAGAAAATGACAAACGGGCTGCCCAGACATGCACAAGGCACCCGAGCGATCACAACTTAGCAAATCTGACACGGGCGCCCTCGGACCAAATGACCTGACCCGAACGGACGCCATCACCCGGTGCGGCACGGTGCACACACCCGAACGGACGCACATGGGAGCAAACGGCAAACGAGCTGCCCGGACATGCACAAGGCACTGGGGCGGTCACAACTTAGCAAATCTGACACGGGCACCCTCGGACCAAACGACTTGACTCGACCCGACCCAACCTGAACGGATGCCCTCGGACTAAACGACCCGACCCGATCCGACCCGAACGGACACCCTCGGACCAAATGACCCGACCCAACCCCACCCGAACGGACGCCCTCACTCGGCGCGACACGACATGCCCGACCGAACGGACGCACATGGGAGCAAACGACAAATGGGCTGCCCGGACGTGCACAAGGCACCCGGGCAGTCACAACTTAGCAAATCTGACACGGGCGCCCTCGGACCAAACGACCCGACCCGAACGGACGCCTCACCCGACACGCCCACCCGAACAGACGCACATGGGATCAAATGGAAAATGGGCCGCCCGGACGTGCACAAGGCACCCGGTTGGTCACAACTTAGAAAATCTGTCACGGGCGCCCTCAGACCAAACGACCTGACCCGACCCGACCCGACCCAAACGGACGCCCTCGGACCAAATGACCCGACTCGACCTGACCCGAACGGACGCCCTCGGACCAAACGACCCGACCCGACTTGACCCGAATGGACGCCCTTGGACCAAACGACCCAACCCGACCTGACCCGAATGGACGCCCTCACCCGATGCGACATGGCGCGCCTGACCGAACGGACGCACGATTTATCTAGTCAACAAATTGGTGACTCTGCTAGGGAAAGATTTTAGATTTTTGTTTTTCCTTTGTTTTGACTTGAGAAAATGTTTTTCTTGGTTTTTGACTGATGTGTACTGGCTTGGGTAGCTTAGGTTTACTTTGCTTTGAAAATTTTTGAAGTCTTTTGTGCTTTTCTTGAATTTTTCTGGGGACCACACTTTACCTTCATACACAGTGCGGGCATTTGCACGCTTTCCTTAAGTAACTAGTGCAGGACCACACCTATTGCTTCTGGGGCCTACGGACCCTGTCAAAATTTTTGAAATTTATATATTTCTTCTTCCATATTAAGTTTATGTTTGATTTAGGATTCTTAGTGTCTACCTAGATCTGTATTTTTCCTGTCAAAAATTTCTTGTGAGTGAGTTCCAATAGTATTTTTGTTTTGGGTGATTTTCTAGAAGTTTTTCATACTTGGAGTGGTTTTCACTTTGTCTCTATAGTGACTCAAAGATTAGAAGCTTGAAATACCTTAGATCACACTAGTGTATTTTTGTCTTCCTAATGAGTCTGACTTGGTTGCGAAATCCATCCTTTTTGAGGAATAGATCTAGTTTTCTCTCTGAAAATATTTGAAGAAACTTTGTTATAAGTTTTGAATTTCATTTTACAAAAGAAAACATATCTGGATGTTTTTTGATTTATTTTTTATTTTGTGCAAATGAATCCTTAGCTTATTGAACAACTAAGCAAAACATTCTAAAAAAAAATTGAAGCTTTTATTCAATTAGATTTTCAAAGTTTTTAGATTTCAAAATTAGTTTTTTTATAGTTTTGAATGCTTTTCTAGAACTTGTAGATCTCTTTTGAAAGAAAAATTGTTTTTTGTAGTTTTGAGTCTTGAAAGTGAAAGGGATTGATTGTGAGCATTGATTGTTTGTCTCGTTTTGAGTTCTTAGTGAAAAACAAAATGATTTTCTTTTCATTTATTCTTCATGCTGAAAGAAAGAATTATCTCTTAAGAAATTCCATTTCTCGAACTCTTTCTTTTAGCTAGGCTTCATTGAAAGAAAAATGAATTGCTTATCATTTTAGGTGCATTTTTTAGTGTGTTCGGAATCGAGTCTTCACACCATCAAAATTTAATTTCCATACCTATTGACTTAAAGAACAACCCGTAAAAACAACGCTTAATTAAAACTGATCTAGTAATTTTTTCTATTTCTAGGGCTCTTATCACCAATATAGCTTAGGCTAATATCTTGGAGTAGGGAGTCATTAACTCTCCAAGATAGTAAAAACAAACAAGTAGATAAATCTTGCGGTAGGAAATAAATCCAATTGTAATTGATACATTCTGGGAAGCTTCTCTTAAAGGAGTTAATCACGAGATCATGTCTAAACCTTTGAGATAATCAATTCTGTTTCATTGGGAAAGATAGAAGATCTGCGTGCATTACAAACTGTAAACCTCGGATTAACCATTGTCGAGGAGCCTGGGGTCACTTGTTGGTAAACCTCGGATTGACCATTTCGATGAGACTTCAAGGGGATTGAGCTTTGTTACTCTGCCCTTGCGCGTAGAATCGGATCGTAGATTGTTCCCCCAGTTGTATTTGTTGCTGTTGGTAAACTTAGTGTCCATAAACTTAAGATTATTTCCTAAGGTGACGGTGAAGGAAAGATCTCACTATACCTTGAGCAGACATCGACTATACTCACTTGGACTCTCTATGGGGTTCTCTTCACTCGAGATGGTTTTGTGAAGAAACTTGTGCCAGTCTGTTTTATTAAGTAGGTTGTTGGAGTAACTGTTCCAACCACCCTTTCTTTGTTAAAATTCCACTAAGTTGGATTTCATCACCAACTAGTGTTTTTAGTATGGGAAGTTACTATTTGTGTGTGGTTTGAACTCTTAGATTTTTTAGGCGTGTGTTTCAACCATTTGTTCCTTTAGAGACTTTAGGTGTTTTCATTGAAATTTTCTTTGCTTGCGTGTGATTAATTGATATTCAATCGTCACAGAATTACTGAGACAATCCTAGAGACTTCAGGGGAAGCCCCCTGAGTATACACCAAGCCAACTTGAAGGGCTGTGTGCTCTAGTATCATCTAGTGGCAGTAGAATTAGATCAACAAAAGTCGGAAGTTCATCTATAGTTATTCATCCTGATCATCAAATACCAATAAAAAAGCATATTCAAGAGCCAATTTCAGTTTCCGAAGTTACTGGTAGTATTTCTCCTTCCAGTGAATTAGTTGAAGAACTTGAAATTTCCGAGCCTGACACTGAACCTACTATTTTGGAACCATCCTCAGGATTTATTACTCCAACTTATAGTGATCTTGGTTCACCTAGGGTAAGAAATATCGTTACTAAAGGTCTTCCTACTGGCCTCATTTCTATTGAAGAACTTGTCAGTCCAGATGAAGAAGTAACTCTTCCCAAATCCCCACAGTCTTTAAATATTAGGGAGCGTGAATCCATTTTCTACAGTCCTATTAGGAGTGACGCTTGGTATTTATCTTTGACAATTTTCTTAGAAAACCTAGGTCTTGCTTTTTCACCACCCCAAATTCCTTTTCATCCTACGCCCAGAGGTTATTATCCTTCATCGATCATGTCAGGAGAGTCATCTATGTTTTCCCAAACACCGAAAACATTTTTACATGGTGGCCCTTCTGTTCCTTCTGGGTACCAGGCTCTTTCTGGTACTTTCTCAGGAGAAAATCCTTGACCAATTGAATAAGTATGATCATCTGGTATTAATGGAGATAAAACTAAAATGTTGAACGCAGAGAAAATATTTATGATGTGTGGTAACATTCCCAATCCTCAACCTCAAGGAAGTAAGTTACCGCCTGGGGGGCAACCTCAAGGTAGTCAATTATTGCCTGAGGGGCAATTTCTTCCCAGGAAAAACTGTAGGACAATATTATTTTGGAGAACAACCTCAAGGATAGTACATACATCAAGGTTATCAACCTCAAGGATAGTACATACCCCAAGGTCAACCCCAGACTCAGTATATTCCTCAAGGTCCTTATCAACCCCAGATTCAATACGTGCCTCAGGGTTATCAACCTCAAGGTCAGTACCCAAATCAAGGTTTCCAACCACCTTCTAGTAAATCATTTTTACAAGGAGCTGGAAATTTACCACTTAATTATCAACCCTACATTCAACCAGGCTATGGTCCTTACGCAAAACCTTCTACGGGACAATACCTCGGAATGAACATGGTGTGGAATCCATCTCAAATTCAATAGACTACACAACCTAATGTGCAGTTACCTAATCAACCTGGACAGCCTTTGGTTTTTGGTCCAACACAACAACCTGTCCAGCCTACTGTTCAAATCCCTGCACTTGGTTCTGTTCACCAGCCTGGGCCTAGTACACCTCAGACTCCGCCTCAAACTGCTACAACTACTACAATGTCTGTTCAACCTATAACACCTATTTCTGGAGTATTTGTATCTCTAGTTTCTTCTATCCCTGCTACCGTGCAAATTCCTCATGTCTCTGTGCCCTAGTCAGGACCTACAGTTCAGACTTCAGTCCAGATGCCTACAGGACAAGCTGGTACAATTATGATTGCCACAATTGCCACAAGTAAACCAAAATTCACTTATCAACCATACCAAGGATAGTATCAATTTGGTCCCGTTGAACAAAACCCAGTTTATCAGTATCAACTGTATCCTGGCTATACTTATCAACAGCCTCAACAACCCCAATTTGGTTCGGTTAATCCTAGTTTTCCGGGAGGTTATACCATTCCTAATGCAAATCCAATTCTAGGTTATCTTGGATATCCTCCTCCTGGAACTGGTTTCATTACTCAAGTTTTTCGTGACCCTAACCGTCAATTACCATTTATTGCAACTTTGGACTTACCTGACTTGTCGTGCCTTATGAACGATTCGATTTAATATCTTCCGTATTGGCCGCCAATGCCTAATAAGTTGCCCAGTAATATACCGAAATTTGAGGGTAAGTCAGGAGAGGATCCGTCAAATCACGTTATGACTTATCACCTCTGGTGTGCATCTAATTCGTTAATTGATGATTCAATTCGCTTATGCCTTTTTCAACGAACTCTTATTGGTCTTGCCACCAAATGGTACATTGAGTTACCATGAGCCTATTTTAATAATTTCAATCAATTAGCGACTACCTTCTTAACTCATTTTCAGTTTCCTGTCAGATATGACAATGGAAAGGAACTATTGACTTCACTAAAACAATCAATGTCCACATATATTTATGATCCTATTCACGAATGGCGACATAGAAGGCGTTTAGTGAAATTTTTCATTCCATATCAAATTTTGGCGGAATGGTTTATTAAATCATTACTACCCAAAATCAATGAAAATGTAGCTAAAGGAGGAGTTGTTACTGAAGAGAAAGTCATTTCTCAAGCTCTGTACCTCGACCTCGTTTATACGCATTCAGGTACTTTACATGAAAAAATCCCTGATCTTCCAAAACACAGTCAAATAACTATAGCTCCTTCAGGGTCTCATGCCGCTGATGGTATGATTGGTTCAGTTAGTACTAAAAGCAAGAATAAATCTTCAAAGAATTCTTCTCCTATCATAACTTTACCTGATTCCCCAAAAGGAGATTCTTCTGCTGAAGTTTCTGCCGACCTCCATGTCGTGGAGTCATCTACGACCAAATATAAATATGGTGGTAAAAATAAGGGGAAGAATAAAAAAAAACAAAATTAAAAAGATAAAATAGATAAAAATGAATCTACTGACTAAAAACGTAAACCTTGCTATCCTTGTTTCATTTGCGACGAGGATCATTTTACCAAAGAATGCCCACATCGAGCGGAGGTTTCAAAATTCGTTAAAGGTTCTCAAATGCCTACTGTCTTGAAGGATCCTTTTCTGACTCAATATAGTAATATGATTGGTTCTTCGTCAAATTCCTTATAAGATCCCATTCTGATGATGTCTCATGTTAGGATTGCGACGCGATCGCAAGATTATGGTAGTAAAAATCCTGTTGATGGTAAAGAAGTAGAATCTTATAATTCGAACACATCAACTACACCTCCTCCTATTTTTGATCCGCTACAGATCGAGAAACCCAATCCAGACTTAGTAATCAAACTGCCTACTAAAGGTGTACTTCATAAATCAGCTTTCAATCCACATGCGAGAGCTGCTTAGAATTACAAAATTGTTGAGGACTTAGCTATTTCCACTTCAGCAATGTCAGCTTTGGAAGTGTTGCAATCGTGTCCAGCACAGCGTAAATTACTATTGTTTACCATAGGAGTTGTCTATATTTAGGATTCGAACCTAATAATCTTCGATTTAAAAAATAGTACACCCCACCTACCCCATCAAATGGCTTTCTAGATTCCATTATTTGTCAAAAACAGATCGTGCTTTCAGACTGTGATTGATGAAGGGGCTTCTACGTGTATTATGTCGATCCAGTGTTGGAAATCACTTGGTTCTCCCACACTCAATCAGTCTCCGATGATTCTCAAGGCTTTTGATGGCTGAGGGTTCCATCCTTTTGGTATTTTGTAGAATTTACCTATAGAGGTAGAAGGAAAAACTGTAAATCTCGATGTGGAAGTGGTTGATGCCACTCTTGATTACAACCTTCTCCTGGGTTGTAGTTGGTCTTATGCTATGACTGTTGTTGTTTCATTGGTATTTCGGCTTATCAAGTTTCCACATAAAGGAAATATCATTACAGTCGACCAACTGACTTACTTTTCATCTGATCCAACCTCTACAGATAGTATTCAACACATTGATAAAACTGTTATCCCTTACAAGGATTTTGACGTAGGTTTGATTAAAGATTCCGGTTTACTGGGAACTTTTTCCTTTCCTCCTTCAACGTATCACCTCATATTGCAAATATTCATATGATTTCATCAAAAACTGTTACTTTTGATGATTTTTGGATCGTACCTTCTGATTCCGAGGTGGATTCATTTGATGGTGTGATGCCTTTGAGTCCCTTTGAACTTGCATATTAGGCTGTACAGTCATTTTCTGATCCTTCTTCAACCAAAAATAATCCAATGAATGTGATCCATGAGGAATCACTTTCTATATCTAGCTCAGCTACAACAACATTTCCTGATTTTGTTCATAATGATGAACATATTTGTGAACTGTTGATGATTTACCATGGGAAGATCTACATCACCGATCTTCATTTTTACCTAAGCTTGATCATTTTCAAAATGATTTCTCTTCAATTTTTTCTACTGATTATGTCAAAGAACCACAAAATCCATTGAAACATTCTGATTCTGAGTTAAATTTGGAAAATATTTCTCGAATGGTACCTATTGACATTTCAGTTAAGATAGGAATTATTGAAAACATTCATATAGGTGCTTCCTGTACGGACGATGAAATCCAAACTTACAAAGCCCTATTTCAAGAATTCTGTGACTTTTTTGCTCGGTCATATGAGGAAATGCCAGGATTTGATCCGTCAATTTTTGTCCATGAAATTAAGACTTACCCGGATGCTAAACCTGTCTGACAATGCTTACGCCAAATACATCAGAGAAAAGCTACTGCTATCAAAGCCGAAGTTGAGAAATTACTTCGTGCAGGGTTCATTTATCTAATTCCTTTAACTGATTGGGTATCGAATATTGTTCCTGTCAGCAAAAAACAAGGAGTGATAAGAGTATGTATCGACTATAGGGATATTAATTGAGCTTGTCCTAAAGACAATTATCCAACCCCTTATATCGATCAAATTATTGATGATTGTGCCAGTACTGAAATGTTCTCCTTTATGGATGGTTTTTCCTGTTACAATCAAATCAACATACTCCCTACTGATCAACCTAAAACAACTTTCATTTGTCTGTGGGGGACATTTTCTTATTGCAAACTACCTTTTGGATTGAAGAACGCCGAGGAAAATTTTCAAAGGGCTATGTCTTACGCATTTCATGACATCAAGCACATTGTGCAGCCTTATCTCGATGATTTACCTACTCATTCATCACGTAGAGCTGATCATCTCATTCATTTATGAGCTATCTTTATGAGATGTAAGCATTATCGAATTCAGTTGAATCCACACAAATTTGTTTTCTATGTAGAATCGGGTCGCTTACTAGGATTTGTAGTTTCAAAAGCAGGCATTTGTGTCAATCCATCAAAGGTGGAAGCCATCGTAAATCTACCTCCTCCTTCGACTCTTCGCTAACTCCAAATTTTGCAAGGGAAAGCAAACTTTTTACGTCATTTCATTCCTAACTACACCGAGTTAACAAAAGGTTTCACCAGGTTGTTAAAATAGAACATTCCATTCTTTTGGGATGAGATCACTGATCGATCTTTTGATGCACTCAAACACGCGTTGACCCATGCACCATTATTGCATCCTCCCAATTATAACCAGGATTATTTTTTGTACCTCGCCACTTCTCATTCCACAATTGGGAGGGTTTTAGTTCAGGAAGATGAATTCAACAATGAACATGTGTTTTACTATATTAGTCAAAATCTGCATCCGACTGAAATCAAATACTCGCATGTGGAGAAATTTTCCTTGGCAGCTGTCCAAGCTATCCAAAGATTTCATCACTACATCTTATTACGCAAAACCATAGTAATTTCTAACTGTAACCCCATGATGTATATCTTGACCAAACAGTTTCTAGGGGGAAATTATTCCAAATGGATAGTTATCCTGCAAGAATTTGACTTGGAATTTGAAAATCCAAGGCAAAGAAATCTTTGGTATTTTCTGAAATGATGTGTGATTTCCCGCATACTGATACTGAAACTGTGGCGGAGCAGCCCCTTGCGGACGAATCCTTTTTTCTTATCAGTACTCTTGATCCTTGGTATGGGGATATTATTGTTTATCTCCAAACCCAATCTTTTCAGCCTGAAATCTCATGATCTCAGTGAAGGAAAATACGTTTCCAATCCCAAAAATACAATATTATTGGTGATACACTCTATCGTCGTGGAGCGGATTCTGTTTTCCGACGTTTTCTTACTCATGAAAAAGCTAAAAAGGTTCTTAATAAATTTCATTCTAGAGCATGTGGTTGTCATATGTCTGGGTATGCCACGGCCCAAAAGATATTGCGCGCTAGTTATTTCTGGCTGTCTTTATTCAAAGATTGTATCTATGCAATCTGGAAATGCCACAGTTGTTAGATATTTGATCATAAAATGCGTGCGCCACTCGCTCCTCTTCACCCTATAATTGTTGTTGGTCCTTTCGCAAAGTGGGGTATTGACTTTATTATATGTAACCCTCACTCGACCGGGGGGCATGCGTATATTATCTTAGCGGTAGATTATTTTACTAAGTGGGCCGAGGTGATGCCTACATTTTTTACAGACGACAAGATTTCTGCAACTTTCGTATTAAATCATATAATTTATAGATTCGGAGTTCCTCAAGCTATTATTACGGATCATGGAAGTCATTTTTTCAATATCATAATGATTGAACTAACAGATCAACTTGGCTTGCGCCAAGATAGTTCTACTCTATATTACCCATAGGCCAATGGTCTGGTTGAAGCTATCAATAAAGTTTTAGTCACTATGATCAAATGAATCATTGGTATTCATAAGTCAAATTGGCATACCATGCTATTTTCATCACTTTGGGCATATCGGACCTAAGTAAAAACATCAATTGGTTTCACTCCTTTTCAATTGGTTTACGGGTTGGAAGTTGTGTTACCGATTGAATGCAAAATTCCGTCATTAAAATTGGCCATAGAATTACTCCCAGCTACTTCTGAAGAAGAGATTTTTTTTTTGTACTTAGCTCAGCTAGATGAGAATCGATGCACTGCTGCATTAGCAAATGAGACTCATGCAAAACGAATGAAAGCTCAGTACAAAAAAATGTTACACCTCACAACTTTTCAGAAGGAGACCTAGTTTTAGTATACGATCAAGCAAACGATAAGCTAGGGGCTGGAAAATTTGTACCTATGTGGCATGGTCCTTACATTGTTAAGCGAAATCTGGCAAAAGGGGCCTATGAATTGATAGATTTTGACGGGGTCTCTTTAGATAAACCCAGAAATGGGCTTTATCTGAAGAGATATTATGCTTAAATTCTGTGTGGAGATTTTTGTTAGATTAGTTTCATTATAGATGGTGTGTCTTAGTTTAGAAAATAATGCCTAGTTTAGAGTGTTCTCTTATCACTATTCCTGCTTATCTGGGTTTTACTCTTGATATTGCATATGTCGACATCTCTTCAAACTTACATTGGTTTTGTTGATGGTGCTTGTTGTAGTACACGGAACATTTCTTCCGCAACTTGGGTTATCTATTCACCCTCTGATGAGTTAGTATCCATGCATGGGGTAAACCTTGGTCAAATAGCAAATAACATTGCAAAGTATAGTGCAGTGATTGAGTTATTATCTGAGTCCATATCGTTTGGAATTTGGAGTTTGATTGTTAGGTTGGATTCTGAACTCGTTGTATTACATCTTAACAGGGTTTGTGCCATTAGAAACCCAGTATTATTATGGTTATTTTTGAGAGTTCGTCTCTTAGAACGTGAATTTGATTACATTGAATATCAGCATATTCCAAGACGTTTAAATACATTAGAAGATGTAGTTTCTTCTAGTATGATAAATAGACATTTGCAATAATCAAAACAGTAAATTACATAACATTCGATAACATGTTACACAAGATAGCCGGTAATATTGATATATCATAGCATAGAAGTTTGTTTCAAAAATATACATCATCTTCGATCATAGGTTGAAAAACACCTTATGATCGGAAAAAATGATAATACAAAAAGTCAAAAATGTTATGAGTCTACAAAATCGATCATCCTATCCCTGGTGATGATCATGATAAGAAACTACTGCTTAGGCCACCCTACATAGGAACCTCCTAAAAGGTCTTGGGACCCCAATCACATATCTCTGTAACCTAAGTGGAATATCATCTATATCAGTCTCTGGAATATCTAGAGTCAAGTGCTTTAGATGATGCTCCAAGTCGGTCAGGATCTCTCCTAATTGGCCCTATGGGGCTGGTGCTGCTGCAACTGGGTGTCTTCTTTCATAAGGCTGGAGAGTGGCTGGTCGTCGTGGGCCCACATATGCATTTAAAAATTTTATTATTAGTTTTGGATGATTAAAAATACAAAATATATATATATATAACTTAGAAAATGTTGAAAATGGTTTTTACCTGAATCATCCCACTATTCTCCTGCTGGAAGAACCATTTCTCAGTCGCCGCGGAATTCCATCCTGGCATATGGAAAGTCCTCAATAGAAAACACTTGGTGGGTCAACCAATGAAAATATGAAAATGTAAATCGAAAAACCTCTATGCCCTCAGTGTGACGGGCCATCAAAGCTGTCCATCGAACCATTCGAGGTTCCCGGGCACTGCCTGGATCAACTGGAATGAGTTGTGGAGCTAGTAAGGGAATCCTATCCAAAGAAAATGAAACCATAATGGATCTGTAACCAAAATTTTTTAGATTTCCATTTTTTTCTCTATTCATTTGGCCTTTCACATTGGCCAATACTACTTCGCACCAGTTTAATATGGTGCTTCGGAAACAATCTACTGCAATTCGCATTTGGGATCCAGTAGCCACATGCAATGCTGCACTCCCACACAATATGGTAATAGTGAATGCAATAAATTTAAGCTCAGGTCGGATGATAGTTTTAATATCAATTCATTTATCCTTAGGGTCTGCTCGATCATCACAAAACTCTAGTCGAATAATAGCAACAGACTGACCACCTGGCCTAGTCCCAAACAGAGATATTTGTTCACCCCTCTTAGGCAAACCAGTCAAAAAGTATATATCCTCTAGCTCAATTTTGAGCCGGTGGCTACCAATAACAAAACACTAGTCCTGAGTATTCCATTTGTTTACCAGCCATGTCAAGAGGTTTACTTGTGCCATCATACCCTGTATGGCCTAGAACTTGTATAATCTACATGCTCTTTGTTAGGTCCCTATATCACTACTATAATCCCTTATTATTGTTAGTGTAGCCACCTTATTGTTATTATTGTACCCTTTTAACCCCCATTTAGTTATTATTGTTCCCTTACATTATTATTGTTAGGTCGGCTAGGATTACATTGTGGCCCCACTAGGATTATATTGTGGCCCCATGGACTCCTATATATAGAAGGAGGATTTGTTCATTTGTATCATCCAAGAATTTTTCATTTATGTAATTTATTGGAGGTTTCCCCCTCGAAGTTGCTCATTTCTAAGGCGTTGATATCTCTTTTCTTCTCTTTTTGGAACTGGTTACACAACATTTGGTATCAGAGCTTTGGATTCTAGGGTTTCGCTGCTACAAACAGGTCATCGTGGAATGTTCGCTATAACTGTTTTTCTACGAAGTTTCAGAAGTTGAAATTTTTAGGGTGCGAAGCAAAAATCTTGAGGAAGCTTGTATAAAAATTTCAGAGTTTGGTTCGCAATATTTTCGGAGATATGATCTATGGAAGTCAGGTATTTTTTTAGGCTCCTAAACATGTCATCCTGGAATTTGTGCTATAAATTTTTTTCTACGAAGGATCAGAATCTGAAATTCATATGGTACGAAGCTGAAATCATGAGAAAATTTTTCAAAAAATTTCAGAGCTTGGTTCGTAACATTCTTGGAGATATGATCTGTGGAAGGTAGTGCTTTTTCAGGCTCCTGAATTTCATCTCAAAGAGGTGATCGTGGGAAACATTCAATAACTCTCTTTCTGGGGATTGGATTGGAGTGCCGTAAAAAGTGGTCGCGCGTAAATGGCCTGTAGTTTCTTGGCTATCAATTTCAGAGACAAAGGACAAAACAGTGACACGTGGCAAGTCGTACAAGTTCACTCTACTGAACCAGTCCAGAATTAGGTCATTGTGGGAGATTGGACACAAATTTTTCTTGGAGAATCCAAATTAGGTCAGACCTGCTGCATTTGAAAGAAGCTTCAGAAGGATACTACAGGGCTGAATTTTAGATATCTAAGATTTTCAATTACAGATATAATCCAATTTCAATATCGAGCTCCTAAAAAGCAGGAAAAAGGTGTGTTTTTTTTCCGAATTGCATAAGTCTTGTTTGAAGAATCAATTTGAATTGATTCCAAGGGCATATCAGTATTGGGTTCTAAAATATGCCTCGTAAAAATAATTCAACACCCATTAAGCCTTCAGAAGGGTCTACTATGACTCATGAAGATGAAGAATTGCAACATGATCTATCAAAATTACAAGAGCAAGTGCAACAAATTTCACTCTCGTAAAGAGCAACAAAAAATGAAATGGAAGTTTTGAAGAAATGCATGGAAGAGAAGATGGATGGTTTGAAGAAAGGTGTGCAAGCTAAGATGGATGGTGTGGAAGCTAAGATGGATGGCATGGAAGCTGTCATGGAAGCTAAGATGGAAAACATGAAGAATGATCTAAAAACAGACATTGAAGGTTTGACAAAGTTGATACAAGAAAGGTTTCCTAATGGTGAAAAGATAGTAGAAGAACCTCACGATGAGAACAAAATCAATGTTAATTGTGATTTGATAAACTCTAATGTTGGCGGGAAGAACCACCATATTCCAAAAATGGATATGAGGAAGTTTGATGGAAAGGATCCTGTAACATGGATACTACAGATGGAGCAATATTTTGATCTCCATAATGTGCAAAACACACAAAAGGTACGCATTGCAACTTTACATTTAGAACAAAATATATTTGTATGGTATCGATGGCTTTGCTCCCGTAAAAAAAATTGTCACTTGGTCAATTTTTACGGAAGAAATGATAGCATATTATGAGGATACAAAGATCAACACCTTCTTTAGCCAATTGATAAATCTCAAACAGAAGGGTTTAGTGGGGCAACACATTGAGGAATTTCAAAAATTGAATATAAGGGTAACTGATATTCCAGAGGAACACAGGATTGATCTCTTCATAGGCACTTTAAGGGATAAAATACAACATGAAGTTCGCGTTCTGGAACCTGATTCATTAGAAAAAGCATTCAGGTTGGCAAGAAAAGTTGATTGTAAAATTATGGCGACAAGGAAGCCTACCACTCAATTCTATAAAGAAGGAAGTGTTGCTATGCCTAGATTTCCACAACCTACAAGGTTAACACCACAACAATTGGAAGAAAAAAGAGCAAAAGGGCTTTGCTACAGTTGTGATAGCAAATACACTAAAGGTCATAAGTGTGCTGAGAAGAAATTATTTTACATAGATTGTGAAGAGGAAGAAGAAAATGAAGAAGAAGAGGATATACACCAGGAACCAGCCCCAGAAGAGGAAGAAATGAATCCAACCATATCGTGTAATGCACTGGCAGGAATTACCACTCCTCAAACTCTCAAGATAAAAGGAAAAATCAAGAAGAGAAAGGTAATAGTGTTGATTGATTCAGGTAGCACCCATAATTTTATTCATTGTAAGGTAGCCAAGGAATTAAATTGTTTCCTATACCCAACACCAGAATGTCAAGTGATGATTGCAAATGGAGGAACTATAAATTGCTCTGGAAAATGCCATAATATCAAGCTAACCATGGGGGAATATGTGTTGACTAGTCCAATGCTTTCCATTCCTATGGGAGGTGCTGATGTTGTATTAGGATTACAATGGTTACAATCTTTGGGGACGGTAGCTTTTAATTTTCAAGAACTTTTCTTGAAATTTTTTTCAGAAGGAAAGGAAGTCGAATTACGGGGTATTGAAGGGAAGTCAGGAAGGATAATAAGCTATAATGTCATGACAAAGCTTCTAAAGAAATAACAACGAGGCGTAATTTCACAATTATGCTCACTAGAAGTTTCGACATCAAAATCATCTATTTTTGCAGATCTCCAACAAGTCTTGGACAATCACTCCAAGGTGTTTGAAACTCCCAAAGGACTCCCACCTATTCGTGATCATGGTCATGCTATTCATTTGATTCCAGGAAGTTTTCCTCCAAACATCAGGCCTTATAGATATCCTTACTTCCAAAAGAGCGAAATTGAACGTATGATTGCAGAAATGTTAGAGGTAGGTATAATTCAACCTAGTCAAAGTTCTTTCTCTGCTCCTGTAGTATTGGTACACAAGAAGGATGGATCATGGCGAATGTGTCCAGATTATAGGGAGCTCAATAAGCTCACCATTAAAGACAAATTCCCCATTCCTATGATTGATGAATTATTGGATGAATTACATGGAGCAATTTATTTTACCAAGTTGGATCTTCGTTCGGGATATCATCAAATTAGAATGAAGACTGAAGATATTCCAAAAACAACATTTCGAACTCATGAGGGTCATTATGAATTTTTGGTCATGCCTTTTGGCCTTACCAATGCACCTTCTACATTTCAAGGGTTGATGAATTCCATTTTCAAACCCTTCCTTAGAAAAATTGTGCTAGTATTTTTGATGATATACTAATCTACAGCAGGTCTTGGAAGGATCATGTTGAACATGTTGACAGGGTGCTAAAACTATTGCGGGAGAAACAATTATATGCAAAAACATCCAAATGTTTCTTTGGAGTACAAGAGGTGGAATATCTGGGTCATATTGTATCTCACGAGGGTGTTAAAGTAGACCTTAACAAAATTAAAGCCATTGAGGAATGGAAAGTCCCCACAACCATAAAGCAGTTGCGAGGATTTCTCGGGTTAAAAGGGTATTATCGCAAGTTTGTTAAGAATTATGGGAGAATAGCAACACCTCTAACAACATTATTGAAGAAAGATGCATTTTCATGGACTCCTAAAGTAACTAAGGCCTTTGAACATCTTAAAGAGGCAATGTGCCTAGCACCGGTCTTAGCTACGCCAGACTTCACAAAAACCTTTATTGTGGAATGTGATGCCTCAGGAAATGGAATTGGTGCAGTTTTAATGCAGGAAGGAAGACCCATTGCTTTTGAAAGTCGTCCAATCAAAGGAAATTATTTACATAAACCTATTTATGAGAAGGAAATGTTAGCAATACTACATGCACTAAAGAAATGGCGAACTTACCTAATGGGAAGACACTTCAAGGTAAAAACTGATCATGATAGTCTTAAACACTTTTTGGAACAAAGACTATCTTCAGAGGAGCAGCAAAAATGGGTCACAAAGTTGTTGGGTTATGACTTTGAAATAATCTACAAAAAGAGAAAGCTTAATGTTGTTGCAGATGCACTCTCAAGAAAGAATGAAGAGGTGGAAGCATTGCTTTGTGCCATTTCTATTATCCAACCAGATTGGATAACCGAAGCAAGAGATGAATGGAAGAAGGACAAAGATGTATGGACACTCATTAAAAAGTTGCAGCAAGATCCTAGTACATCTGATACATTTAGTTGGAAAAATGATTCCTTATGGTACAAAGATCGCTTATATCTTTGTAAGAATTCCAAACTAAAACAAAAGATTCTTCTGGAATTGCACACTTCTCCTTTAGGAGGACACTCAGGATTTTTAAAAACTTACCACAGGGTGAAGAAAGAATTTTGTTGGGATGGCCTTAAATCTGATATTCGAAAGTTTGTGGCGGAATGTTTGGTTTGCCAGCAGAATAAAGTGGAAACAATTAAGACCCCAGGACTTCTACAACCTTTATCCATTCCAAGTCAACGTTGGGAGGAGATTTCAATGGATTTTATCACAGGTTTACCTAAGTCAGAAGGAAAGAGTGTCATCATGGTGGTAGTTGATAGACTTACCAAGTATGCACACTTTTGTGCATTATCTCATCCATTTAAAGAAAATACAGTTGCTACTACATTTATGGACAGAATTCAAAAGCTACATGGAATCCCAAGGGTCATTGTGAGCGACAGAGATCCTATTTTTACTGGAAATTTTTGGACGGAGTTATTTTCTTGTTTGGGTACTCAATTAGCTCATAGCTCATCTTATCATCCTCAATCTGATGGTCAAACAGAGATATTAAATAAATGTTTGGAAGGATATATTCGTTGCTTTTTATCTGATAAACAAACACAATGGGTCAAGTGGTTACCTCTCGCTGAATGGTGGTATAACACTTCCTTTCATACTGCAGCAAAAATGACCCCATTTATGGCACTTTATGGATATCATCCACCATCCATCACATCATCTTTAAGGGAAAATTCAAAGGTTCAAGCAATGGAAGATCACATCGAGCATCAGCAAAAAGTTCTCCAACTCTTAAAGGATCACCTGAATTTGGCACAAAATCGAATGAAACAACAGGCAGATCAACATTGCAGCGAGAAAAGTTTTAATGTAGGAGATTGGGTATTTTTATGGCTACAACTATACAAACAAATGTCCCTCAAGCAAGCTAAGAAGGATAATAAATTATCGCCAAAGTACTATGGTCCTTACAAGGTGTTGCAAAAGATTGGTACTATGGCATACAAATTGGAGATTCCTGCTTCTTCGCGAGTGCATCCAGTTTTCCATGTTTCATGCTTAAAGAAGGTTATAGGTGAAAATCTTCCAGTTCAAACAATATTGCCAGAACTTGATGAGGAAGGAAAAATAATATTGGAACCTAAAGTGGTCATGGAAACAAGAACTCGACAGCTACGGAATCGATCAATTTCAGAGTATCTCATCAAGTGGAAGAACTTACCCACTGAAGATTCTACATGGGAGGATGAGAATTTTATACAGAAGCACCCAGAGCTACTCAAGCGTTGAGGACAACACTTTTTTGAAGGAGAGGGGCATGTTAGGTCCCTATATCACTAGTATAGTCGCTTATTATTGTTAGTGTAACCCCCTTATTGTTATTATTGTACCCTTGTAACCCCCATTTTGTTATTATTGTGCCCTTACATTATTATTGTTAGGTCGGCTAGGATTACATTGTGGCCCCACTAGGATTATATTGTGGCCCCATGGACTTGTGGGAAAATGAAGCATTGCGGATTCATCTACATCCTAATGCTTGCGTTCTCGCCAAATAAGAATTTTGAATGTCCTACGGTACACAAAAAGACATATTAGAAAAAACTTGTTTGAAAAATTTTGGGCGAAAATTGAGAAATTTAAGTTTTTAAATTCATTGCGCGAGGTCTGCACCCTTTGTTTACACACAGTGCGTAGGTATGCACGGGCGCTATGCGAAAGGTGTGGACCCATGACTTTTTTCTTTGTAGAAAAAAGTCGGGGTCTGGAGGTCCCGGATGTTGCACCTGCGGACCCCTGCAGGCGATTTTTTGAACCTATTTTTCCCTAAAAAATGAAATTTAAAGCCTAAAAAAAAAATTTAAATGGATGAAATGCAAGTTAAGGAGGACGTGGATTACCTGGAGCTGACGGTTTCCGATTTTGACAGACAGATTTTCCAAAGTCTTCACAGGAACGTTTTTACCCAAAAGCTCTCACTTTTCACTCTGAACTTAAATGGTAAAAATGAAGTTAGAAAAGCCATTTTGATAAGTTTTTTCGAATAAATGAATTTTTAATTTGCTTATTTTTCACTTTAAAAAGGTAATTTTTGAAAAAAAAAATTATTTTAAATAGGTATGTGTAATGTTTCGAGTTTTTGTGTAGAAAATTAGATTTTTCAGGACAATTGATCATTTTTCGATGAAGAGCATACTTTTATCACTTTTTCGGACTTTTCAAAATTTATGAAAAAGTGAACTCTAGAGTCCTCTTTTAAGCCCTTTTCAGACTCTTGAAAATTGAAAAGACTACTGAGCACTTGATTATTCGAACCCGTTAAAGTAAATGAATGATCGTCCTTTCAGTATAAGTTTACTCCTTTTATGGACTAAATGGACTATTTATGAAAACGGTATATGTTGACTAATTATGGTCAATAGAGTTCTCTCCCACATTATTTTATCCTTTTTCGGCTCGAGAGACTAAATTTATGAAAAATTACACCCATGGATTTTTCTTAAGTTTTTTCTTCTGACTCCCTAAAATTGAAAAACATCGAGTTTCTCTTATACTGGACTCGTTAAAATTTAACAGTAAAGGACCTGTTCAATTTTAAATAGGGACGAACCACTCCTTCTTAGGGTTCGAATCTTAAACTAAGTTAGACTCATCCGAAGGATGAGCTTATAAACAAGAAAATGTTGTCCTCCTCAAGCTTGTAAAAAATAAAGAGGTACTTGCCAGAAATGGTGGGGGAAAAGAGAGAAAAATGAACCTATTTGTTACATTTTGATTATTTGAAAAGCCATTAACCACTCTTGAACATGAAACTTTTGTTCACCTGGGTTGGGAAAATCCTTTTCCTAACAGTTAATCAAACCATATTGAAAACCGTCAGCCGGTTTCTGGGTATTAGCTTTGGGTCAATTGTCACCAAGCCATCTACAGTGTCGTTATGTGTTCAAGAGGACAGTTCAAACAAACCATTCATCTGCAAAATATTTGTCTTCCATTTTGACCATCCTTGAGTCAGTCCTTGCAATTATATTTCTTCAAAACTTGATCTATGATTTCATGTTGTGGGCTTGCCTACGACAGATCACTTTCTATCGACGATAGCTCATTATCTAGGAAGTTGATCTAGAAATCGTCAGTACCTTGAAATCTGCATGCCTCAATGGCAGGTTTCTCACCTTCAATGACAGGTTGCATCATTGACCTTCGATCGAATGACTCCGTGACATGTTCTAATTCATCTCATTCATTCACATTTCATGGATTGTACTGAGTACTTTGAGGGCCATTGACATTACTGGTGGTTTATCTCACACTTGTTAACATTTTACATTATTGACTGGTAATCAAGTGGTTTCTACCATGTTCGACATCGACACATTCATTCACATGGATAGAATCGTACTAGTTCGAGAAGCAGAAATCAAGACCATGGATCTAGTTTCTACCATCTAGGCTGCGAGAAATTTTGTTGTTCATTTATACAGTGGACTATTCATAAATAGATGGCTGCATCCATATTGTGTCTACACATGTCTATACTATTGATGTATTGAAAATCATTCCTGTATCAGAAAAGTTTAAGCCAGTTTTCTAGTTAGTTTTGACCTGAGTATGGGAATGCCTACCTCAGCGATGATATGTATACACATATATATTTTGCATTGAATTTTTTTACAGGTTCCGACTGGGGTGTCCATAGGAAGATCCTTGAAATGAAAAATTACTTCACTCTTCGTACATGACAGACTCTATCTTCATCTATTACAGACTTCGCACTTTAGGGGGCAATCTGTTGCACTGAAAATTATCACTTTGACATTGTACTATCTGTATGAGCTCATTATCACTCATACATTCCTCCTTTGCAAGTCTAAAACATCAATTCCTCATGTAAAGCCTTAAAAATAAGATAAAATCTCTTAAAGTCTCTGAAACTCTGGTATCACACTTTCTCTTTGTCTTACCTGCGGTCCCACACCTAATGGTCATGTCTCCTGCGTCCCTGACCGCACTTTCTCTGTGTTAAAAGTGCGGAACCTTGTAAAATATTAAAAGGGCACAAGTAAACTCAAAAATCTCACTTTCATTAATTTCTAGAAGCTTCTGGAAGGAATCTTATGGTGGCAAATCCGTCCCTTTTAGGTTCATGTATCCCATGCCTTAAGGAGCTAACCCCTTGATGTGAGGAGCTTATCTCTTTGAAGGAGGACTCTATCCATTCATAATTGGAACTGTAACCTCCTCTTTTGCACTATAAAAAGAGGCATTGGGCAGCCTCAAAGGGAGTTCAAGCTTTAGTGTTGTTTGAGGTAAAGTGATGTTAGAATTTAGACTCCTTTAACTGAGATTTTATGAGGAGAGATTACATACCTGTGTGTGTCTCAGTTAGAAGAGTGCAAGACCTATCAAATGTAGAGGAAATTCTTGCTTCGGACCTCGGGAGGACCTATTCAACATCAAGGCTGAAAAGGTTGTAACATTATTCTACTATTTCAAAGTTAATACAAATAAGTTTGTTTTTCTCAATAAATTGTCATTTGATTGTTTATTTTATGGATTCCTTGATCACCATAATAGATATGATTTAGAATATATGCTATGTATGTGCTATTTAATGTTTGTTTGTTTGTGATTGCACCTCTTCAAGGAAAACTCTTTCGGGCGACTGGAGTAAGACTACAACAAACAAGCATTAGATCGAGGCAGGATCGTAACACCTTTGTAGCGTTTACTTATAAATCATTATATATCTAGAGAAAGATAGATTTAATTGTTTGTTTGTTGCTAGACTATCTTCTGATACTAGGGAGATCGGTCTTGTCCGCAAGATTGATTTATCTGGTCAACACCCCACCCCTCTCTTTCTCCCCCATCAACAAATCTCGGTCGTCGATCCTCATCATCCGACAGCTCCCATCGATCCTTCTTTCCGCCCGTTCCCTTTCCCTTCATTTCTTCATATCTGCTTCTTCTCTTAAATCCAACCATCCATCAAAGAAATCTAACGGTTAGGATTTAACCCGATAGACCCAACTCCTTTGGGAACTACCTCCCGCCTCATAAACTACCTATCCACTCACGCGCTACCACCTATATTCCACTATCGCCTTTTCCATGCAACTTTCCCGTCACGTGCAGTCTGCATCGTCGGATCTCTGTCCTCCGATCCAATGGTGGACGTTGCATTTCGCAAAACTTTTGCGCCCGAGGTTTAACACCAAAAAAAATATGCGAAATAAGAGGTTTTAGGAGGGACAGGTGTCAGCAGATGTATGGAATCACATTTTTTTTTACAATACCGCTTACTCCCCAAACACAATGCGAAAACTGCTACCAGTTTTCCGCTATACCACTCCCTCTGCCAATGTTTCTTTTTCATCTTTTAATCTAGGTCATCGATCTCTGAGATTAGATGGTTCTGTTTTAATCTCACCCCCATTCACTTTTCACCCAACCTTCTCCGAAATGACTTGATCGAGCAATCTCCACCGTTGATTATTCTAATCCAACGGCTACTGTTCGCCCCCACGCCCAAAACCTCCAAAGCAGTTCTAGACCTATTTTCATAGGATTTTCATAATTTTTGTTTGTTTTGTGTAGGTTATATGGGTTTTTCCACAGTTTCAAAAATGAAACGAAGGCCAGGGATGATGATCCACAGGACATTATTCATTCAGAAATGGGACCAACAGGGTTTTAAATCCATGTTTTTCTATGCATCCTGACCATCGACCCTTACATGAACCCTCCAGCGCCATTACCACCTGTGCAGCCATCATCAGAATATTAAAACGTATCAGTAATGAAGAAGAGGAATTAATAGGATTAAAGGAATAATATTGTAGACTAAGAATCCTAATCCACAGTCAGCAAGGATTAAAGACCCGAAGATGAAGATCAAGGCTAATTAAAGCCTAAACACAAACCAAAAGTAGATTAAAGGTGTTTTAAGAAAAAACAAAGAAAAATATCAGTCAAGAGGCCTCCACTGCCACATCAGAGGCCAAAATATCCTCTTCAGCTACCAAAGTTCCACCTGTAGCCTCAATAAATCAAAAGAAGGCATAGTTATTGCCCAGTCAGTGATATTTTGTTTAAAGACAGCCAAAGTTATTGCCAACCTGCCTAAAGATTTTTAAAGTCAACAAAATCTGCCAAGTAGCTTAATACTTAATGAAAACCAATTAATACAGAGGAAATATCAGAAAACTTCTCTATTGAGCCCCTCAAAGGCCGAGAAGCATTAACTTGTATTAATTGAACCTAGAGACCCTTCATTCTATTACACCTCCTCATTTTCTTATAAAATTTCCTTGAGGAGCACATTGTTGGTTGTTGGACTTTGATGTAATACTTGCTGCTCGAAATTTTCTGCATGTAAATAGTTCTCAGAGGCTGTTGAAGCTCTGTTTGTAATTAAAGAAGTTAGGCTGAGCAGAGTTGTTGTTGTATTGAAACATTGGAATTGAACTATGTAACTGGATTGACATCAATACACAAGCTGATTCACGGGATCTTGGTCTATACTATTGGTGATGTGCCTCTCATTGTTCTTGTTTCCCTTCTTATGTTTTTCAAAAATTTGTTCATTTTTCTTTGATAAAGAACAACAAATATAGAGCTAGGATTTAATTTCAAAAGTACCCTACTCTCACTGATAAGCTTTATCTTTATGTTTTCCTCCAATTGTGTATTTAAGAATGATTTAATACAGTCCAAACAGTCAAGGAATGTTGGCGAGCCCATGTCTTGCTGTCTAAAATTTAAACACTATTCTTGAATGATATTTTCATTACATGCTAAGTAGAGTTAAACTAGAAAAGTTTATGGTTTGTGCTATCTTCTAGTTCTTTCTCAGAAGGTTGTTTGAAAGTTTCCCTAAGAGTGTGCTGAAAGCAGGCCTAGATTTTAATGATATATTAGTTGATCTTAAGCTACACTTTGTTTTCTTATATGTTTTCATCCTTTCTGAAAGTAATCATGTGGATTACTGGATTTTTTGTCTGATAAGTTAGCTTTAATACAAGATTTTCCAAAGAAGTCTATGGTTAGCCCTGTCCTTTGGCTGGTTTCAAACAGTTACTTAAAAAGGATTTTCTTGTTTGGAAAGTTGATAAATCCTTGTTGAAATTATTGGCTTTTTCCACCTTCACAACACTTTTAATGTTCCATTCCATCATTTAATCCAAAATATCCTTTGTTATAGATGACTTGCCCCATGGACCACTCTTGAAATTGTTGCACAATTAAAGCCTTTTGTGACTCCATAGCCCAATGGATTAAGTGATGTTTCATGCTTATCCTATGAGTTGAAACTTTTTTTTATTGTAAGCACCTTCACCCCTTTTAAACCCTTTGATTTTTAGGACTTTCCACTCCATTAAATGTCATACCCAACCAAACAAACAAACAAAACCCTTGTTCTTAATAACTAGCCTAAAATCACATTGAAACCTTAAAAGATAAATCAATCTTTGCACTTATAAAGAGATCCCTCTCTGGATTCAGGAGGGCTAGATCCTAGAATCCCAAAGCTGTTCATATGTAGGCTCTGCAGCTTTGTATTTTCCAATCTTGAAAACTATGGTGACCTAACATTCTGGCAACTCCACTGGGGATTTCTAAGTAAAATCCTTAAGACAAGACACTCAGCATTCAGTGCAGTATAAGTAGCTTTCTTCAAGCACTACCAAACATAATGGTGATCATGATAGGACTTATTTGAATCAGTGACAAACTAAGTAACCCTTAGGATTCTCATAGGGCCTTATCAAACCTTGAAGGAATAAGCTAGCTAAGCCATAAGAGTAAACTCTGTTTGTCTCATCACTGTAGCTAAGTGTTGAAACAAATTTAGGACACTCGCATAATGCATAGGACTAAAAAAACTCAGAAAAACAAAAAACATTTCAGATTGGCTTCATAATAAACAATGGTGGTGGAACCATAAAACATTTTACCTCCATAAAAGCTAAAAATTTTCCACATGGCGACTCCACACTCTACAACTCTCAGAATACCAAATGAATCCACTGGTAGAAGACCCTAAACTGATTGAAAAGACACAGTGACCTCTTTCCTGATTTACAAAAATGATTCCAAGAATACAACGAAGATATGCCCCAATGAGTAGAGATCATATTGCTGGGTTTCCACACAAGATGCCCCAGGTGTATTGGGATGACAACCTTCTTGTTTTTCAAGGTGAAAAGTTTGATAACTCACTATTACATCTTATCAAATTTCACATACATGTATGGAGGTTAAAGGTTGAATGGCATGAAGATTGCCTAATGAAAATGTTCATGTTAACATTAGAAGGAAAAGCTAGGGATTGGTATGAATGGTTGAAATTTGGTAGTTTGTTTTCTTTAAAGGACCTTGAATATGTGTTTTATGAGAACTATAAAGAAAACAGTACATCATTATCATGGGGTGAAATAAATTATGATCCATCACAAAACATCACCCAACACATTATAGACAATGATGAGGATTTGGAAAAAATACATCCTGAAGATCTTTTAATAGCCATTCATGAGTTTAATGTCTTATTGAAAAATTATAAGAATATAGATGAATCAGTTGAGGAAGAAATCAACCAATAAATAAAGGAAATTCCTCAAGATATCCCTGAAAACCCAAAAAATGATTCACCATATCTTATAGTTGAGGCACAAGAAGACATCTAGCCTCAAAATCAGTCTTCACAAGAGACAGAGAACTGTTGTACTCCTGTTCAAAGGAACATAGAAAACTCTTCCCCTTTGACAGAAAAAGAGATAGATCCGACAATTAATAAACAACCAGTCTCTGAAAATTGTTGCAAAACAATAAGCCATTTAGAAAACACAGGACCTAAAATGGAAGATAAATCAACACGAATAGGGACTCTCCCTCTGTGTTATAACTCATTTCATATTTTAAGAACATAATGGCATTCTGATAATGTAGAAGAAACAACTCATGAACCTTGTATTCAAATTGATCATCATAAAAATCATGAGGAATTGTTTGAAACAGAAGTAGGTCAGGAAATAGTAGAAAATCCTCAAATTTTCCCTTCAAGCACAAGTCTTGATTCACTAGAAGAGGCTCAAGAAGATATCCAACCTCAAAACTAGTTAACACAAGAGAAGGAAGTTTGTTGTACTTTTGTCTATGCGGAAAGAAATTTCTCTCCTTCGACAAAAGAAGAAATTGATCAAATACTAAACAAGAAGCTACCCTCCAAACCTTCATTTGAACAAGACAATCATCAACATAGTGCCTACTCCATAGAACAACCTAATGGCACTCAAGAAAAAGAGGATAGTAAGGAAATTATTGATAATACTAAAAGTAATCCTCTTTGGAGTATGAAATTTGATGGGTCATATACTAAAACCAGTGCAGGTGCGGGAATATGGTTTTATAATACAGAAAAAGATTATTCTAAAGCCTATTCATACAAATTGAATTTTCAATGCACAAATAACATCGTAGAGTATGAGGCACTTCTTTTAGGGCTGCACTTATTGAAGAAATTAGGAGCTCAGAGGATAACAGTTCATGGAAATGTAGAATTGGTAATTAGGCAAGTGAACGAAGAATGCATGGTTAAACATCCCAGACTTAGAGCCTATAAGGATGATGCCATGGATTTTTTAAAATATTTTAAATAATTCAACTTACCCTTGTTCCTAAAGACAAAAAAAAATTTCCAGTGGATTAGACCTTGTTGCTAGTACATGTATGTGACCTTGGGAAAGCAAACAATATGCAATTCAAGAAAAATTCAGACCAACTGTCCCAAACAATAAAAGGTACTGGCAAGTCTTTGGGGAACAAAAAAAAATACAATACTGTCCTACTGAGGATATATTATCTTTTCAAGAGAAATCCTTTCCCATTGTTGATATCAATCTGTCATCCAAAGAACCTAAAATCACACTAGAAACAAGCATAGATTTAAAGAAAGAAGAAATTTCACTGCTTGTTGATTTGCAGGTTAAGGATGATGATGCTTCCAAGGAACATACTGAAGGTGCAGTCCTCAAAGCTGATATCTTAGAGGTAGACAACCAAAAAATCATGGAAGGCCAAAAATAAGAGAGTTCCCATCTTTTCTTTGTTGATCCTATGGAAGAGTGTGTGGAGGTCCCAATTGGCTCAAATTTTCAAGCATGGATCCTTTGCAAGAGCCAAAGACATAAAATGTTGTCACCTCCTGTGACAACCTTGATTTTAAAGATTAATATTCAATATGTACTATGGTTAGCTCTGAATAGTAGCCAGTTTCTCTATTCCTTTTTGTCACTACTCAACTGGCTACATTGGCATTATTGTACCATATAAAGCAGCAAAGATTTTCAAGTTAGATTAGGTTAGATAGGAATGTCAATAAAGCTTAGTTTTGAGCATTTAGTTAGTTGTTGTTTTCTACTTTGAAGAATACAAAAAAGAAAAATAAAAAAACAATAAAAACATAAAAGATGACATAATGAAAACAAGAAAGGTACAACCCCATACCAAAAAAGAGAGACAAAGTCTAAAAGTGTGCAAGCTCAAATGCCACTCCTAAAAACACACTTCTAGTTAGTCATACATCCTAATTATGACTAATTATATTTTCAATTTACTGCTGATAGGTTCGTGAATTAGATCATCCAAACAATACAATCTTGGCATATCAGTAAGGTAGATTAGGATAGAAAAACAAAGGTTCAAACAAATTCAAAATCTGAACCTATGAATTTCAAAAGAAGAACGGCTCTAATTAGATCAAATCTTGAGCCAAAGATAGAAAACAAATTGGTTCTAATATGCCCAAAAATTGAACCAGGAAAGAAAGAAAGACAGCTCAAACAAATTCGAAACAGAGCTGAAGAATAATGAAGGATGTTTTTGACTTTCAAATCTTAAGCCTTCACTGTTTTGTTTTAAATTTTCTGCAAATTTTAGTCTATTTGCAGCTTGTTTTTATGCCATAGACCAATAGCAAGTTAGACTGCTTAATCCTAGCTTGACTTTTTTTAAATTTCTGTTCTAGAAATTAGAGAATAAAAGTCTGTCATACAGTTTATTCTTGACAGATAGTAGTTAGGTAGAGAAACTTATGAACTCAACTGCTCAATCTGAGTTCATGGAGAAATAAGAGTAGACTTAGACTAGTTTTATGTTTTCAAAAAGAATAAAATGATGATGTTTAAGCTCTGCAAGACCAAATGCACCTTATGAAGAAAAAATGTTAGGAAGTAGGTTGTGTAGGTAGATGTTTGGGAAATACTTTTCTGCTGATATATCAAATGTTCTACTCATCTTTCAAGCAGTTGATCAGAGAACAGGAAAAATTTGTCAAAAATGAAAGATACTGATCTACATTCCAGGGATGAATTTCTGTGGTTTTTGACACCACCAAGGAGCTGCCATCCCAAGTTGGAGCCGCTGTTAGCCACCTATAAAAATTTGTCATATCAAATGGTGGCTAAATTTTTTTTAGCCTTCAAGAAACAATTCATTTCCAAATTGTGACTTCTTGAAGTCTTATGATAATATTTACACTTTAAGCTACTCTTCACTACTGTTTCACTGTTAGTCCTAAAGTACCTGCTGTTTACCAAAGAAAACTGCTTAAGAAGCCCATTTCCATCATTTAAATCCTCCATTCACTCGCAAAAAAATCCCACCATTTCATCCTTGTTTCCTCCATAAAATCCCTCAAAATGCCTTCATTTAACCCTCAAAATCATCAAAACCCCCTTAAAATCTTATATTTTCCCTTATTTGGATTTAAAATCCCCTCCTCTCATCTATCAGAACCCTCAAAATCCTTTGAAAAACCTTCATTTTGGCCTAAAAACCCAGTTTTTCAACTTTAAGGCCTTAAGCCCCTTTCGGCCTTAAGCCCCAGCCCATTTTCCTTATGTGACTTGGAGCCACGACCGAGTGCTAAGTCTCAGTGCTTAATCGCAATCGGCAATCAAAAAATTCCCTTTATCCTTTCCCTTTTCCAACTCTGATGCCAATCCTCCTGATTTAATCTCATCCGTCGAATCCACAAGAACTGACGGCTAAGATTCAATCGTGATCTATCCATAGCCCTCCGAAATCACGCTGTTACACCATTTTTTGGTCATCTAACTCTTCATCATTAGATGGACCCAAGTACACCATGTAAGACCAGTTTTACCCCAAGTAAAACTGCTTTCACTATGTTAATTAGGAAAGCCCAAAAGGAATAATTAATTAAACCATAATTTAATTATTATTCCCAGTCATGTTTAACCCAAAAACAAAGAAATTAATGAGATAAACCCATAGTTATCTTATTATTTTCTAGGAATAATTATTTAATAATATTCCTTGTTAAATATGACCAAATCAACCACCATTAATCAACTAAATCATTATTTATTTGATTATATCCCAACCACTTCCTTAAAAATATAAATAAATCATTTATTTATTTATTTTTCACTAATCAAAGGATTTGACCCAAGTCAAACACCCTTTCCCTCCAACAAATAATAATAAAATATTCCATAGAGGTGGATCTAGATTTGGTTAACATTATTTTAATCATGCACCAAGATCTAGAATGACCCAATATTTTGTTATAAATAGGAGGGTTTTCCCTTCATTCTTCACCTTTTGTTGCATACTAGATCACTCTGGATCTATACACTCGGTCTCATTTTCTACCATTTTGCTCCCATTGAGCTCTACCTTCTACATTGGGTTTCCTACATCTACAAGAGAGAGAAAGCTTAGATCTGAAGTGCCGAGGACTACAAAGAACCCATCCCATTGAGGAGATCTGGATACACCTTCTTGTTTCCTCCTAGGTGCCCTGTAATATAAAAATTCATTCAAAAAATCGTGATCCCAGCTTGTCAAATGTTTGCATGATGCAATCATCTCAGGCTGCCCATAAACGGCCTGCCTCAGCTAGCCCGCACCCTCCTCCCCGCCCTCCGCAACCCGCTCCTAGCCATCCATCTCAGCCAGCCGGACCTCCCCTTTCTGGCCCTCCCCCTATAGCTGGCACCCCCGCACCTCTTTATCCTCCAGGATCGGTCCCTCCTAGCCTTAACCATCTTGGAGCCGTACCTCCTGGTCATTACCCTGCTGGACAGATCCCCTTCTTGGCTCCCCCTCCCGGAGTATATTCCGTCCCCGTCATGGCCACCCTTTCTCTCCCTAACTTGACCTTGGGTATTCCGGTTTGGTACCTTGACCCCCCGGCCGCCACCCCCCCTGGTCACCCCAAACCTTACATGGCTTTGACACCGGTTCAACCGGTCCCCCTCGCTTCCTCCATAGCCACTGTGCCCCCAGCACCTCCACAGGACCCTTCTTCTGTTGAGTCGGCTCCCGGGAAGAAAGGAAAAGCCCGCAAGGGGGCAACCAAAGACCAAACCACCACAACCACCTCGGCTCCTCCCCCACCCTCGAAGCCTTGTGCCTTATGTGATGTCATCGGTCATGCCACTCATGCTTGTCCCGAGTTACCCCGTATTCGCCCCATGGTAAAAGTCGCGTTCCCCGACACTACGGTCCCTGAAATTCCCACTCCTGCTTCGACCGTCTCCAAGAACCCCAAGACTCTCCGCACCAACAAGCCTTGTGCTTTGTGCGGTGTCCATGGCCACTACTCCCATCATTGTCCTCACCTGACGCATTACCGTGCCTCCCTTGAGGTGATCCGCGAGTATGAGGTTAAACAAAATCAATCCGCCTCTCCCATTCTCGCGCAGTATGCTGCAGCCCAGCCTAAGGATTCCACCGATCCCATCCACATTCCCCCCCCTGATGTCCAGATGACGGAGTCTACAGTCACCATTCTTTACCTATCCTCCTCTGCACGACACTTGGAACCTAGCCCGTCTGCCGCCTCCCCCATTGTGTCCCTTGATACTCGAGATCACTCCACTTGTGTCTCTGTTGACCTTCGCAGCCCGAGTCCTCGCCATGTTTCCGATAGCTCTCATACATCACCTTGTTTGAGTTTTGCTCATCCTGCCCCTTCCCCCCGCCATTACCGCTCGATGACTTCTGCCCCCTCACGCTGCCGTCCTTTCCTTTCATCCCCTCATGTATTGTCTTGTCACACCACCTTGCGCATCCCCCTGTCCACATCCTTTATCGGTTACGCCGATGGTGCAAGTCGCTACTCCAGGAATCTTGCCTCGGCAGGGTGGGCCATCTTCACCCCCTTGCATGACCTCATTCTGTCTAACGGGGTATGCATTGGTTCTGCCACCAACAATCAGGCCGAATACGATGCAGTGCGTGGCCTACTAGCTGATGCTTTGCTGCATCGCATTCGCCACCTGCACGTTCGCTTGGATTCCTTGCTTCTTGTCATGCAACTAAATGGCGTTTATCGTGTGCATAACCCTGTGCTGTTTCGACGCTATTTACGAGCGAAAGTCTTAATACGTGCATTTGAAACCATCACTTTCAACCATGTACCCAAAGACCAGAATCACTACGTAGATAGTATTGCAAACCATGTTCTAGATTGGCATTTATCACACACAATTCATACAGGACAATAACATTAAATCAACCATCAAAAGACGATGCATATCCATAATATGTGTCGCAAACCATATATTGATGAGTCCATTTACTCTGATACATACGACATGCCCATAGCATGTTCCAAAAGCTGGGGGCACCATACGCCCCCCCACACATATACATCCGACATGCCCATAGCATGTTACAAACCAAAAACAAAAACTGGGGGCACCATATGCCCCTCCCTACACTATAGGAGGCACCCCCTGCCCCTACATACATCAAAGGGGGCACCATACGTCCCTAATCACTATCTGGAAGCTCCCGGGCCAATGGCTCTGCCCCTGCAGCATGTAGATCACGCATAGTTTGACCGGCCATCGCCATGCGCCGCATGATACCTCGCCACTCCGAGGGGAGACCAACACATGGCTCTATGTACTGGTCGTCTAAATCCTGCCACCCGCGCTCTGATACTCCGGTCAACAGTTGCTCACATCTATGGCGGATGTCCTCCAGTAGGGCAGCTGCACCATCATTTTGCGCTGCCCTCGATCCACTCGGACCCGTAGCTCCAGACGCTGCCGGTCGTCCCATATATCCGGCCGGTTTTACCGGTGCTATATCTGCATACCAAAAGTCCATGAATCGGTATCATTATTTACTATTCAAAAAACTTTAAACATGCCCATATAAGAATAGCAATTTGTCACTTACCATCGGGCCCCCAGACTCGACCAGGCGGAAGTGGCAGATCCGGATCCCCACAGTAGCTCATCCCACTATAAGGGTAGTCGTCTATGTACAACGGAATCTGATCCCAATGGGCAAAAAACTCCGGTCGAAATGTTCGCCCGACCGCCCCTCCTCCTCCTTTGCAGAGTAGTCGTCCCCAACGACGCATCCTGGGCTCTCTCGGGCCCCCATCTGGAAGCTGCACGCGAGGCCTCAAGGTGGGGATCTTCTCAAAGAAGAAGGCGCACAACAAAGTCCCATATGAGCAATCATGATTCACCTGCCGCTTGCATAGCGACAACTGTCGCTTTAGCGACACCAACATCAATTGGGCCCACCCAAAGTAGGTCCCACTCAACACACTCTCCACTATCATCATCTGCCCACCGGTGATGTGATGGAACGCCTGGGTGCCCAGGATTCGCAGCACAGCTGCGGCCACTGCATGGGTTTCTAGCCTCTCTAGATCCCCGATCGATATCCGAGTCCCCTTGACTTGGAAACCCGGTCGACAATGGCGTTCCACAAACTCCATGATATGCCGCCCCGCGGCAACACTGGCTGCGTGTCTCCCACTATCCCCAATGGTGGGAGGCCGGTCAGGAAGTACACATCCTGGACCGTCAGTTCGATCCTGTGCCCCTGCACTACAAAGATCTCCTGATCTGGATCCCAGTAACTGATAATCCGGGCCAGTAATGATTCCCCTGCTCTCATCAGCGGGTTCTCCACAAACTTGAGAACCCCAAATCTGGCCAATACACGACGGACGCCCTGATCCGCCTGGATCTCTGCCCGAAGTGTTCCCAGATCCCTCTCTCTCCAGTTGACTCGTAACTCTGCCATACCTGCAAAAACACATTCTTTTTGTCAGGGTACAGATCGAGCAACCCATAACCACACACAAAAACCCAACTCCCAGCCATCAAACAGCATCAAGCTCCCCTCCCCTCCCAGGTCGCAGCTTTCTGCCCATTTCTGGACCAGGTCGCACCTTTTGCCCCAAAACCTGCGTCCTGGGTCGCACCTATTGCCCCAAAAGGTGCGACCCGGCCGTAGAGAGGAGGGAGGGGCTGTTTCTGGGGTGTTGGGCCCTAAACTGCAAATCTAATCCATCAAAATGCAAGAGCAAGGTTAGGCCTCTTACCTCCAACTGACAGATCTCGAATCCAACGGTCGGTTTGTCCTCTACGTTCGCCGCAAGATTTAGGGCCTTCTCTCCTCTCCACATTCACCACAGCAACAATAGCAAATGAATGATTTTGGAGGGAAAACCGCCTCATTAAAAGAGAACCCCTGTTTCTTCTTTCGACTGCTGCGACCACACCGTAGCCCCGTTCGACGAACCGTCAGCACCGTTGGATAGATCTCACCGAGCTCTCAAATGGGTTTTACTTAGTTTTTGGTGATTTGATACTTCACCCGGACACATTTTTCCACGAAGGGTCACTTCACCGCTCCTCAAAATCGAATTTCCTCACTTACGACACTTGTACTTGGGGCACCATATCGCCCCCTTACTTGTCCATGTTCGTGTTGATTTTCGTCATGAGTGCCCACCTTGTACTCATGCTTCTATGACCCCCATTGGGGCCTTTATTGTGTGGCAGCACTATCTAGTCGCCCTTGCTTAGAGCATCCGAGTTGAGTCATCATTGCATTCATGGAGTCTATCCTGCATCCTTTTACACCCTACTATAGCCCTCCATTCTTTTTGCTTGGTTCCTCTCTTGTGCCGCATCTCATGACCTTCAGCCCCACTATCCCCTGTCCCTTTCGATATTGTGTCAGTCGCTGCCATGTCATTCATGCCCTTTATGCTCTAACAAGGGAAGTCGTCCATTCGCCACTCCACCCTTCCCATTTCCGCCATCATCATTAGTGTCAGTTTGTCCGTCACTCTATTGCTATTCTCTCGTGCCTTAGTTGAGGATCTCTCATTTCCTCACCTAAGGCGGGCCTCCTTCTGTCGACCTCAACACACTTATTCCAGAAGCAAGGTCTAGAGGGCGGTGTACCTTGGTTCCAGCTTCCACTTTTGTTCGGTGCCTCGGATCAGGCAGGGGGATTTCTTACCTCCCTTTGACTTGATTGCTTCTCCAGCTCCTTTCAGCATGACCGAGATTCGTATACTGGACAGTCCAGTGACCCAGCAGCAGCTCGTGATGATTCCCGGGCGTGTGTGAGATGTCTCGGCCCTCATGAGGGGGTGGCCCTGCAGGTAGCCCCCCACATGCCCGGATGACCTCTTCATTGCAGCCTTTGATGCCGCTCCAGATTTTGATGATGTTGGCCTTAGCCACTTGCAGCACCTCTATGATTTGCATGTATCAGTCAGATTTTGTGAGCCCTTCCCCATTTACAGGGGGCATTTGGGTTGTATTTATCTCATGTACTCGGATGATATTGTACTAGTCCTGGCTGTTATCCCAGGCACAGCATGTATGTGAGACTCTTCATTGTATTTTTATCTGGCTCTTGATTATGCCAGCTGTACTCTATGGTTCGGTCCCTTGTTCACTGGACACACTATTCTTTTGTACTTTGTCACGGCGGGCATAGGTATGCCTCCCCCGCCGCCTTCAGCACTGGTACCCTCTCATAACAGAGACTTGTTGCACCTGCGAGTCTCGTCTCCTCAGGGTCTAGTCCTTCAGCACACTATCTACCTCATATTTCTCTCTCTGACATACCCTTTTGTTGTCTAGTGATTGTCTTCTTACAACTTACTTCGGTCATACGATTTGCTCCTGACACTCGCACGCTGGGGGGAAATCTGTTACACCATTTTTTGGTCATCTAACCTTTCATCATTAGATGGACCCAAGTACACCATGTAAGACCAGTTTTACCCCAAGTAAAACTACTTTCACTATGTTAATTAGGAGACCCCAAAAGGAATAATTAATTAAACCATAATTTAATTATTATTCCCAGTCATGTTTAACCCAAAAACAAAGAAATTAATGAGACAAACCCATAGTTATCTTATTATTTTCTAGGAATAATTATTTAAATAATATTCCTTGTTAAATATGACCAAATCAACCACCATTAATCAACTAAATCATTATTTATTTGATTATATCCCAACCACTTCCTTAAAAAGATAAATAAATCATTTATTTATTTATTTTTCAATAATCAAGGGATTTGACCCAAGTCAAACACCCTTTCCCTCCAACAAATAATAATAAAATATTCCATAGAGGTGGATCTAGATTTGGTTAACATTATTTTAATCATGCACCAATATCTAGAATGACCCAATATTTTGTTATAAATAGGAGGGTTTTCCCCTTCATTCTTCACCTTTTGTTGCATACTAGATCACTCTGGATCTATACACTCGGTCTCATTTTCTGTCATTGTTGCTCCCATTGAGCTCTACCTTCTACATTGAGTTTTCTACATCTACAAGAGAGAGAAAGCTTAGATCTGAAGTGCTGAGGACTACAAAGAACCCATCCCATTGAGGAGATCTGGATACACCTTCTTGTTTCCTCCCAGGTGCCCGGTAATATAAAAATTCATTCAAAAATCGTGTTCTTGTCTTGTCTGTTGGATGCATGGAGCAAACTCTTTACTTTACTGCTTAATGTCTTTCCATTTATAGATCTGTTTGTTGCAGCACTTTAACTACTAATTGCAGATCTGAAGATGTTTTGCAGCCATTATTGTTGTTAGGGCTATTAGTTATGCGTAGCTAAAGTGGTTCTTTTTCGTACGCTTCGACAAAGAATTCATACTAACACACGCCCACCGATTAAATCCTGACCGTTGATCATCCTTCAGATCGGATGGCCCTCACATAATCGCATATCACATAGGCTTAGTCCCTTACCCTTTGACCTCCGCTGATGCGATGCTCCGATGAGATCGCCACCATTCATTTCCCCTGATCTAATGGAACGCGCTTTGTCGTGGGCTCCCTTTTCCTTTCTCTGATGCCTTCCACCGATTTAATCCTAACCGTTGATCTCTCATCCTGATCCAACGGCCAGTGCTTAATCTTACATCGCAAATCCAAAATCTTGTTCGCTTTTCACCTCCCATGTGTGATCCCCGATTTAATCCTAACCATTCATTCTGCCGAATCCAACGGTCCACGCTTCATCGTAGTTTCACCATCCTCCTGACCCTTCATCCACCATATTTAATCTCCACCGTTGATCTTCTCAAATCCAATGGCCCATAATACTTCTATTTTTTAAACCCCATCCCTCTCTTTCTCCCCCATCGACAGATCTCAACCGTCGATCCTCATCATCCGACGGCTCCCATCGATCCTTCTTTCTGCCCGTTCCCTTTCCCTTCATTTCTTCATATCTGCTTGTTCTCTTAAATCCAACCATCCATCAAAGAAATCTACAGTTAGGATTTAACCCGATAGACCCGACTCCTTTGGGACCTACCTCCTACCTCATAAAATACCTATCCACTCATGCGCTGCCACTTGTATTCAACTATCGCCCTTTCCGTGCAAATTTCCCGTCGCGTGCGATCCACATCGTCAGATCTGGGTCCTCTGATCCGACGGCGGACATTGCATTTCACAAAACTTTTACGTCAAAGGTTTAACACCAAAAAATTATGCGAAATAAGTGGTTTTAGGAGGGATAGGTGTCAGGAGGTGTATGGAATCGCGTTTTTTTTACAATACCACTTACCCCCCAAACGCAACGTGAAAACCGCTACCGTTTTTCTACTATATCGCTCCCTTCGCCAACTTTGCTTTTTCATCTTTTAATCCTGGCCGTCAATCTTTGAGATCGGACAGTCATGTTTTAATCTCATCCCCATTCACTTTTCACCCAACCTTCTCCCAAATTACTTGATCGAGCAATCTCCACCGTTGATTATTCTAATCCAATGACTCACGTTCACCCTCGTACCCAAAAACCTCCAAAGAAGTTCTAGACCTATTTTCATAGGATTTTAATAATTTTTTTTTGTTTTGTGTAGGTTATATGGGTTTTTCCACAGTTTCAAAAATGAAACAAAGGCTAGGGATGACAATCCACAGGCCATTATTCATCCAGAAAGGGGACCAGCAGGGTTTTAATTCCATGTTTGTCGATGCATCCTGACCATCGACCCTTACATGAACCCTCCAGTGCCATTACCACCTGTGCAGTCATCAGCAGAAGATGAAAAAGTATCAGTAATGAAGAAGAGGAATTGACAAGATTAAAGGCATAATATTGAAGACTAAGAAGCCTAATCCATAGTCAGCAAGGATTAAAGACCCGAAGATGAAGATCAAGGCTAATTAAAGCCTAAACACAGACTAAAAGTAGATTAAAGGTGTTTTGAGAAAAAACAAAGAAAAATATCAGTCAAGAGGCCTCCACTGCCACATCAGAGGCCAAAATATCCTCTTCAGCTACCAAAGTGCCACCTGTATCCTCAATAAATCAAAAGAAGGCATATTTATTGCCCAGTCAGTGATATTTTGCTTAAAGATAGCCAGAGTTATTGAAAGCCTGCCTAAAGAGTTTTAAAGTCAACAAAATCTGCCAAGTATCTTAATACTTAATGAAAACCAATTAATACAAAGGAAATATCAGAAAAATTCTCTATTGAGCCCCTCAAAGGCCGAGAAGCATTAACTTGTATTAATTGAACCTACAGACCCTTAATTCTATTACACCTCCTCATTTTCTTATAAAATCTCCTTGAGGACCACATTGTTGGTTATTGGACTTTGATGTAATACTTGCTGCTCGAAATTTTCTGCATGTAAATAGTTTTCAGAGGCTGTTGAAGCTCTGTTTGTAATCAAATAAGTTTGGCTGAGTAGAGAAGTTGTTGTTGTACTGAAACATTGGACTTGAAGTATGTAACTAGATTGACATCAATAGACAAGCTGATTCATGGGATCCTGGTCTATAACATTGGTGATGTGCCTCTCATTATTCTTGTTTTCCTTCTTATGTTTTTCACAAATTTGTTCATTTTTCTCTAATAAAGAATAACAAATATAGAGCTAGGATTTACCTTCAAAAGTACCCTACTCTCGCTGATAAGCTTTATCTTTATGTTTGCATCCAATTGTGTATTTAAGAATGATTTAATACAGTCCAAACAGTCAAGGAATGTTGGCGAGCTCATGTCTTATTGTCTAAACTTTAAACATTTTTCTTCAATGATATTTTCATTACATGCTAACTAGAGTTAAACTAGAAAATTTTATGGTTTTCCCTGTCTTCTAGTTCTTTCTCCAAAGGTTGTTTGAAAATTTCCCTAAGAGTGTGCTGAAAGCAGGCCTAGATTTTAGTGATATCTTACTTGATCATAAGCTACACTTTGTTTTATTATATGTTTTAATCCTTTCTGAAAGTAGTCATGTTGATTACTAGATTTTTTTTCTGATAAGTTAGCTTTAATACAAGCTTGTCCAAAGAAGTATATGGTTGGCCCTATCCTTTGGCTTGTTTCAAACAGTTACTTGAAAAGGCTTTTCTTGTTTGGAAAGTTGATAAATCCTTGTTGAAATTATTGGCTTTTTCCACCTTCACAACACTTTTAATGTTCCATTCCATCATTTAATCCAAAATATCCTTTGTTATAGATGACTTGCCCCATGGACCACTCTTGAAATTGTTGCACAATTAAAGCCTTTTGTGACTCCATAGCCCAATGGAATAAGTGTTGTTTCATGCCTATCCTATCAGCTATTCCTTGTTTTGATTGTAAGCACCTTCACCCCTTTTAAACCCTTTCATTTTCAGGACTTTACACTCCATTAAAGATCATACCCAACCAAACAAACAAACAAAACCCTTGTTCTTAATAACTAGCTTAAAATCACATTGAAACCTTAAAAGATGAATCAATATTTGCACTTATAGAGAGATCCCTCTCTGGATTCAAGAGGGCTAGATCCTAGAATCCCAAAGTGGTTCATATGTAGGCTCTGCAGCTTTGTATTTGCCAATCTTGAAAATTACGGTGACCTAACATTCTGGCGACTCCACTGGGGAGTTCTGAGTAAAATCCTTAAGACAAGACACTCAGCATTCAGTGCATTATAATTATCTTTCTTCAAGAAATACCAAACATAATGGTGATCATGATAGGACTTATTTGAATTAGTGACAAACTAAGTAACCCTTAGGATTCTCATAGAGCTTTATCAAACCTTGAAGGAATAAGCTAGCTAAGCCATAAGAGTAAAATTTGTTTTTCTCATCATCGTAGCTAAGTGTTGAAACAGATTTAGGACACTCTCATAACTCATAGGACTGAAAAAACTCAAAAAACCAAAAAAAATTTCAGATTGGCTTCATAATAAACAATGGTGGTGGAACCATTAAACATTTTACCTCCATAAAAGCTAAAAATTTTCCACCTAGCGACTCCACACTCTACAACTCTCAGAAGACCAAATGACTCCACTGGTAGAAGACCCTGAACTGATTGAACAGACACAGTGACCTCTATCCTGATTTACAAAAATGATTCCAAGAATACAACGAAGATATTCCCCAATGAGTAGAGATCATATCCCTAGGTTTCCACACAAGATTCCCCAGGTGAATTGGGATGACAACCTTCCTGTTTTTCAGGGTGAAAAGTTTGATAACTCTCTATTACATCTTATCAAATTTCACATACATGTATGGAGGTTAAAGTTTGAATGGCATGAAGATTTCCTAATGAAAATGTTCATGTTAACATTAGAAGGAAAAACTAGGGATTGGTATGAATGGTTGAAATCTAGTAGTTTGTTTTCTTTAAAGGGCCTTGAATATGTGTTTTATGAGAAATATAAAGAAAACACTACATCATTATCATGGGGTGAAACAAATTATGATCCATCAAAAAACATCACCCAACACATTATAGAAAATGAAGAGGATTTGGAAAAAATACATCCTGAAGATCTTTTAACAGCCATTCATAAGTTTAATATATTATTGAAAAATTATAAGAATATAGATGAATCAGTTGAGGAAGAAATCAACCAAGAAATAAAGGACATTCCTCAAGATATACCTGAAAACCCAAACAATGATTCACCATCTCTTATAGCTGAGGCTCAAGAAGACATCCAGCCTCAAAATCAGTCTTCACAAGAGACATAGAACTGTTGTACTCAGATTCAAAGGAACATAGAAAAATCTTCCCCTTTGAAATAAAAAGAGATAGATCGGACTATTAATAAACAACCAGTCTCTGAAACTTTTTGCAAAACAATAAGCCATTTAGAAAACACAGGACCTTAAATGGAAGATAAATCAACACGAATAGGGACTCTCCCTCTATGTTATAACTCATTTCAGATTTTAAGAACAGAATGGCATCCTGATAATGTAGAAGAAACAACTCATGAAACTTGTATTAAAATTGATCATTATAACAATCATGAGGAATTGTTTGAAACAAAAGTAGATCAGGAAATAGTAGAAAATCCACAAAGTTTCCCTTAAAGCACAAGTCTTGATTCAATAGAAGAGGCCCAAGGAGATATCATACCTCAAAACCAGTTAACACAAGAGAAGGAAGTTTGTTTTACTTATGTCTATGCGGAAAGAGAGATCTCTACTTTGACAGAAGAAGAAACTGATCAAATAATAAACAAGCAGCTACCCTCCAAACCTTCATTTGAACAATACAATCATCAAAATAGTGCCTAAACCATAGAACAACCCAATGGCACTCAAGACAAAGAGGATAGTAAGGAAATTAATGATAATACTGAAACTAATCTTCTTTGGAGTATGAACTTTGATGGGTCATATACTAAAACCAGTGCAGGTGCAGGAATATGGCTTTATAATACAGAAAAAAATTATTCTAAAGCCTATTCATATAAATTGAATTTTCAATGCACAAATAACATCGTAGAGTATGAGGCACTTCTTTTAGGGCTGCACTTATTGAAGAATTTAGGAGCTTATATGATAACAGTTCATGGAAATGCAAAATTGGTAATTAGACAAGTGAATGTAGAATGCATGGTTAAAAATCCCAGACTTAGAGCCTATAAGGATGATGCCATGGATTTGTTAAAATATTTTAAAGAATTCCAACTTACCCTTCTTCCCAAAGACCAAAACACTTTTGCCAGTGGATTAGCCCTTGTTTCTAGTACATGTCTGAGACCTTGGGAAAGAAAACAATATGCAATTCAAGAAAAATTTAGACCAGCTGTCCCAAAAAATAAAAGGTACTGGAAAGTATTTGGGGAAGAAAAACAAATACAAGACTGTCCTACTGAGGATATATTATATTTTCAAGAGAAATCCTTTCCCATTGTTGATATCAATCTGTCATCCAAAGAACCTGAATTCACACTAGAAACAAGCATATATTTAAAGAAAGAAGAAATTTCACTGCTTGTTTATTTGCAGGGTAAGGATGATGATGCTTCCAAGGAACATACTGAAGGTGCTGATATCTTAGAGGCAGACAACCTACCAATCATGGAGGGCTAAAAAGAAGAGAGTTCTCATCTTTTCTTTTTTGATCCTATGGAAGCGTGTGTGGAGGTCCCAATTGGCTCAAATTTTCAAGCATGGATCCTTTGCAAGAGCTAAAGACATAAAACGTTGTCACCTCCTGTGACAAAATTGATTTTAAAGATTAACATTCAATATCTACTATGGTTATCTCTAACTAGTAGCTAGTTTCTCTATTCCTTTTTGTCACTACTCAACTGGCTACATTGGCATTATTGTACCATATAAAGTAGCATATATTTTCAAGTTAGATTAGGTTAGATAGGAATGTCAATAAAGCTTAGTTTTGAGCATTTATTTAGTTGTTTTTTTCTACTTTGAAGAATAAAAAAAATAAAAATACAAAATTAATAAACACAGAAAAGAGGGCAGAATGAAAACAAGAAAGGTACCGCCCCATACCAAAAAAGAGAGACAAAGTCTGAAAGTGTGCAAGCTCAAATGCCACTCCTAAAAAAAAACTTCTATTTATTCATATAGCCTAATTATGATTAATTATCTTTTCAATTTACTGCTGATAGGTTAGTGAATTAGATCAGCCAAACAATACAATCTTGGCTTATCAGTAAGGTAGATTAGGATAGAGAAACAGAGGTTCAAACAAATTCAAAATCTGAACCTATGAATTTCAAAAGAAGAATGGCTCTAATTAGATAAAATATTGAGCCAAAGATAGAAAACAAATTGGTTCTAATATGCCCAAAACTTGAACCAGGAAAGAAAGAAAGACAACTCAAACAAATTCAAAACAGAGCTGAAGAATAATGAAGGATGTTTTTGACTTTCATATCTTAAACCTTCACTGTTTTGTTTTAAATTTTTTGCAAATGTTAGTCTATGTGCAGCTTGTTTTTATGCCATAGACCAACAACAAGTTAGACTGATTAATCCTGGCTTGACTGTTTTTAAATTTCTGTTCTAGAAATTAGAGAATAAAATTTTGTCAGACAATCTATTCTTGACAGATAGTAGTTAGGTAGAGAAACTTATGAACTCAACTGCTCAATCTGAGTTCATGGAGAAATAAGAGTAGACTTAGAATATTTTTATGTTTTAAAAAAGAATAAAATTCTGATTTTTAAGGTCTGCAAGACCAAATGCATATTATGAAGAAAAAATGTTAGGAGGTAGGCTATGTAGGTAGATGTTTGGGAAATACTTTTCTACTGATATATCAAATGTTCTACTCATCTTTCAAGCAGCTGATCAGAGAACAAGAAAAAGTTGTCAAAAATGCAAGATACTGATCTACATTCCAGAGATGAATTTCTGTGGTTCTTGACACCTCCAAGGAGCTACCATCACAAGTTAGAGCTGCTGTTAGCCACCTATAAAAATTTGTCATATCAAATGGTGGCTAAATTTTTTTTAGCCTTTGAAGAAACAATCCATTTCCAAATTGTGAGTTCTTGAAGTCTTATGATAATCTTTACCCTTTGAGTTAATATTCACTGTTGTTTCACTGTTAGTCCTAAAGTACCTGCTATTTACCAAAGAAAACTGCTTAAGAAGCCCATTTCCATCATTTAAATCCTCCATTCACTCGCAAAAAAATCCCACCATTTCATCCTTGTTTCCTCCATAAAATCCCACAAAATGCCTTCATTTAACCCTCAAAATCATCAAAACCCCCTTAAAACCTTATATTTTCCCTTATTTGGATTTAAAATCCCCTCCTCTCATCTATCAGAACCCTTAAGATCCTCTGAAAAACCTTCATTTTGGCCTAAAAACCCAGTTTTTCAACATTAAGGCCTTAAGCCACTTTCGGCCTTAAGCCCCAGCCCATTTTCCTTATGTGACCCAGAGCCGTGACCGAGTGCTAAGTCTCAGCGCTTAATCACAATCGGAAATCACAAAATTCCCTTTATCCTTTCCCTTTTCCAACTCTGATGCCAATCCTCCCGATTTAATCTCAACCGTTGAATCCACAAGAACCGACGGCTAAGATTCAATCACGATCTGCCCATAGCCCTCCGAAATCATGCCCACCGATTAAATCCTGACCATTGATCATCCTTCAGATCGGACGGCCCTCACATAATCGCATATCACAAAGGCTTAGTCCCTTACCCGTTGACCTCCGCTGATGCGATGCTCTGATGAGATCGCCATCGTTCATTTCCCCTGATCTAATGGCCCGCGCTTCATCGCGGGCTCCCTTTGCCTTTCGCTGATGCCTTATGCTAATTTAATCCTAACTGTTGATCTCTCATCCTGATCCAACAGCCAGTGCTTAATCACACATCGCAAATCCAAAATCCCGTTCTCTTTTCATGTTCGATGTGTGATCCCCGATTTAATCCTAACCGTTCATTCTTCTGGATCCAACGGTCCACGCTTCATCGTAAATTCACCATCCTTCTGACCCTTCATCCACCATATTTAATCTCTGTCGTTGATCTTCTCAAATCCAACGGCCCAAAATACTTCTGTCTTTTAACCTCCACCCCTCTCTTTCCCCCCCATCAACAGATCTCGGCCGTCGATCCTCATGATCCGACAGCTCCCATCGATCCTTCTTTCCGCCCGTTCCCTTTCCTTTCATTTCTTCATATCTAGTTCTTCTTCTAAATCCAACCATCCATCAAAGAAATCTAACATTCGGGATTTAACCTGATAGACCTGACTCCTTTGGGACCTACCTCCCGCCTCATAAAATACCTATCCAGTCACGCGCTGCCACCTGTATTCCAATATCGCCCTTTTCGTGCAAATTTCCCGTCGTGTGCAATCCGCAACGTCGGATCTGGGTCCTCCGATCTAACGGCGGATGTTGCGTTTCGCAAAACTTTTGCGCCCGAGGTTTAACACCAAAAAATTATGTGAAATAAGTAGTTTTAGGAGGGATAGGTGTCAGCAGGTGTATGGAATCGCGTGTTTTTTTTACAATACCACTTACCCCACAAACACAATGTGAAAACCGCTACTGGTTTTCCGCTATACTGCTCCCTCTGCCAATGTTGCTTTTTCACCTTTTAATCTTGGCCATCGATCTCTGAAATCGGAGGGTCCTATTTTAATCTCGCCCCCATTCACTTTTCACCCAACCTTCTCCCAAACGAATTGATCGAGCAGTCTCCACTATTGAGTTTTCTAATCCAACGGCTCCTGTTTGCCCCCATGCCCAAAACCTCCAAAGCAGTTCTAGACCTATTTTTGCAGGATTTTCATAATTTTTTTTTGTTTTGTGCATGTTATATGGGTTTTTCCATAGTTTCAAAAATTAAATGAAGGCCAGGGATGACGATCCATAGGCCATTATTCATGTAGAAAGGGGACCGATAGGGTTTTTCTTCCATGTTTGTCGATGCATCTTGACCATCGACCCTTACATGAACCCTTCAGTGCCATTAGCACCTTTTCAGCCATCAACAGAAGATTAAAAAGTATCAGTAATGAAGAAGAGGAATTGATAGGATTAAAGGAGTAATATTGAACACTAAGAAGCCTAATCCATAGTCAGCAAGGATTAAAGACCTGAAGATGAAGATCAAGGCTAATTAAAGTCTAAACATAGACTAAAAGAAGATTAAAGGTGTTTTAAGAAAAAGAAAAGAAAAATATTAGTAAAGAGGCCTCCATTGCCACATCAGAGGCCAAAATATCCTCTTCAGCTACCACAGTGCCACCCGCAGCCTTAATAAATCAAAATAAGGCATAGTTATTTCCCAGTCAGTGATATTTTGTTTAAAGACATTGAGAGTTATTTCGAGCCCGCCTAAAGAGTTTTAAAGTCAACAAAATCTGCCAAGTAGCTTAATACTTAATGAAAACCAATTAATACAGAGGAAATATCAGAAAACTTCTCTATTGAGCCCCTCAAAGGCCGAGAAGCATTAACTTGTATTAATTGAACCTAGAGACCCTTCATTCTATTACACCTCCTCATTTTCTTATAAAATATCCTTGAGGAGCACATTGTTGGTTGTTGGACTTTGATGTAATACTTGCTGCTCGAAATTTTCTGCATGTAAATAGTTCTCAGAGGCTGTTGAAGCTCTGTTTGTAATCAAAGAAGTTAGGTTGAGTAGAGAAGTTGTTGTTGTACTGAAACATTGGAATTGAAGTATGTAACTGGATTGACATCAATACACAAGCTGATTCATGAGATCCTGGTCTATACCATTGGTGATGTGCCTCTCATTGTTCTTGTTTTCCTTCTTATGTTTTTCACAAATTTGTTCATTTTTCTCTGATAAAGAACAACAAATATAGAGCTAGGATTTACTTTCAAAAGTACCCTACTCTCACTGATAAGCTTTATCTTTATGGTTTCCTCCAATTTTTTATTTAAGAATGATTAAATACAGCCCAAACAGTCAAGGAATGTTGGCGAGCCCATGTCTTACTGTATAAAATTTAAACATTTTTCTTGAATGATATTTTCATTACATGCTAAGTAGAGTTAAACTAGAAAATTTTATGGTTTGCCCTATCTTCTAGTTCTTTCTCCAGAGGTTGTTTGAAAGTTTCCCTAAGAGTGTGCTGAAAGCAGGCCTAGATTTTAATGATATCTTACTTGATCTTAAGCTACACTTTGTTTTCTTATATGTTTTCATCCTTTCTGAAAGTAGTCATTTGGATTACTGGATTGTTTGTCTGATAATTTAGCTTTAATACAAGCTTGTCCAAAGAAGTCTATGGTTAACCCTGTCCTTTGGCTGGTTTCAACCAGTTACTTAAAAACGTTTTTTTTTTTGGAAAGTTGATAAATCCTTGTTGAAATTATTGGATTTTTCGACCTTCACAACACTTTTAATGTTCCATTCCATAATTTAATCCAAAAGATCCTTTGCTATAGATGACTTTCCCCATGAACCACTCTTTAAATTGTTGCACAATTAAAGCCTTTTGTGACTCCATAGCCTAATGGATTAAGTGTTGTTTCACGCCTATCCTATCAGCTGAAACTTGTTTTGATTGTAAGCACCTTCACCCCTTTGAAACCATTTCATTTTCAGGAATTTCCACTCCATTAAATATCATACCCAACCAAACAAACAAACAAAACCCTTGTTCTTAATAACTATCCTAAAATCACATTGAAACCTTAAAATATAAATCAATCTTTGCACTTATAGAGAGTTCCCTCTCTGGATTCAGGAGGGCTATATCCTAGAATCCCAAAGTGGTTCATATGTAGGCTCTGTAGCTTTGTATTTTCCAATATTGCAAACTATGGTGACCTAACAGGACAACCCAAGGATGAGGGGGGTCTCCTTCCTGCATCAATATCACCCTCTCCCTTTTATGAATCTGCGCTGTGGGAGGAGAAGAATGGGAGGATCAGCCTTCCAACAAACAATTTTGGCATGAGAAATGTAAAAGAGGAGATCAACAACATGACAAGCACTTCCATGGATGTATCAGCAGCGCTGTCATTATTGAGCAGTGTGGATCTGTATTGGAAATATCAACGGTTTGTAGAGTATTCCAAAGATCTCCACTTGGCCACTCCCTTATTATGCAAAGGGAGATTCCTTCTCATGATGGGTGCTTTCCAAAAGCACCAAACTTACCTATCTCCTTTAGCCAAGTTAAGGTTACTCAGGCAGCAATTGTGTGGTGGGAATGCCACTCACCACACATTGATCTCATGCAGGTAGGTGATGCACTGCGCTGACATCACATGTTGGAATTTGACCCATCTCCTCAAGTTCAGATTTCAGTTTGCATATATGTAGTCTTGCTCCCATACTTGGATGATATAGTTTATTTTTTATGGGGTTGTATGGACAGAGGATGGGTAGTGTGGATGTACCACATGGTTTGGAACTTCTACCTGTACTTCATGATACATGTTTTAGATGTAGCATTGCATCAGCCATGTTTATTTCTATTAATTTTTTCACTCCTGGTGGGATGAACTATGCACATATCATGTTGACCTTGGAGGAACCATTCATGATGTATTGGCTTGATGAGCACTTGGTTTATGATGAGGACTTGATCCTTGATGATGCCGTCAATGGAGGAGGAGAAGGAATTTATATCTTACCCTATCAGTTGCTTGAGGACAAGAAACATTTTGGAGGGGAGGACTGTAATATTCCTACTTAGCCCAAGCTAAGAGGAATATTCATTTTTGTTTTACTTTCTGTTTCATGAATAAATGAATAAAGGAGGACATGTAAAACTCTTGAAAACGCTGAATAAATCAATGCCCATGTTAACAAACATAAATCATGGCCATGTAAATAAGTCACTTGCAAGTGTGAAAGGGGTTTGAGCTATGAGACTGGGTCAACCTTGACCAAATCTACAGCGATGTCTAGGTTCAATGTATCTCATGAAGGGACATCCCAGTTCTAGAAGGAGGCCCTTCATGTGAAAGGAGCTAACTCATCAAGGTGGTTTAGGGTTTGCAAAGGCTTTCATCTTATAAAAGGAAGGGGAGGGAAGAACGAGAAGGTTTTTGATTGATTATATTTCTGAGTATCTTGTCTGCTTAGACAAATACTATTCTATGTTGTTTAGTAGAGAATTGTGCTGCTTAGAACTCAGAGTTCCTATGCAGGGATTTCAACACTTCCTTTGAGGATTCTTGGAGGAGTGTTTGCTGATTTGATCCACTATCAAGCTTTGGGCCAAGCTCTAATTCCAATTGCAGTGCAGATCCATTGAGGGTTTGCTTGCTCTTGTAAGTTGCGGCAAGTGGGATTCTAGATCTGCAGAGATCTAGCTTGTATTGGAGCCTCTTCTCATGGAGTGTGTCTTTTGAACTCCTGGAAGAGTGCATCCACTTATTTGTGCTTCAGATATGTACCTTGGCAGCTGGCCATCTATTTTATTAAGCTACAGTGCAATTTTCATTGAGGAACTGCGTTATTTTCATGAGAGGCATTGCAGGGTGTTTTGATCCAATTTTTTATGAGAGATATCCGGTGCTGGACTTTGCCTTTCACTTTGGTGATCCATGGATTAGCTTGCTGATCCATGTTCTATCTAGATCTAATCTATTGTAATGTAAAATCATATTCAGAAATTTCTGCAGCATTTTATGGATCTGCAACTTAAAACTCAGATCTACTCTTGTTTACGCATGTTTTGGTCCCCAAGGGGATCTTGTAAATAAGACTATCTAGTTTCCACATTTGAAATGGATATGATGTTTTGTCCACATATTTTTCCTAGATATGAGTTGTAATATTCAACTAATGCAACTCCTTAAATAACATTTTTGAGCCATTTTTCAGTTTATACATGTGTTGCAACCTTCTTTTCTGAAGATTTCTTGCTCTCTTGTCTCCTGTATTCTATTGTATATTGAAAGAGCTTCATTGTACTTCTTATTTTATATTGTATACTTATAAGTTAACTATATTTGATGGCCTCCTACTCATACTATCCAATACTGTGTTATTTCTGAAGCAATTTGTTGTGCATAGCTGCAGCCCCTCTTGTAGGGTGTTTTTCAGCTAGACTAGGTGGTGGGAGATCTGTTTACCACACCTAGTTTGATTTTTTTTTTCTCCCCTTTTGGATCTATACTCCAGATCTGCTGATCTAAGGGATCCAAGGGCGATAAACTCATTTATGTACATCAATCTCCCAGGAGTGTGTTATTTCAGCAGGCTTGATGTGTTATTCTAGACTTGGACTATTACACACCCCTCGCCATCATGCCTATGTTAAAACTATTGAATCTAAGAACCTAGTCCCTTGCATCAGTAAATATCTCATTCAGTTGAGGCTACCTTTTTTTTCACTTCAACACCCATTCTCCAAAAAGCAAGAAATACCTTGGATGGCTCCTCACCATAATAGGGGAATCATCAGGTAGCACTGTGGGAATCATCATTGCCCACAGATGTCATCAATCCTCCTGACATTCGACTACAACACAAGCTATCATGTCAAGATGGTATCGTACTTTACAACCATTGCACTTTGCTCAAATTTGTCGAAGACCCATGCCATTATAAGCACCTCTTTCAACAATGCTTACACAGAAAGGTTCTGGTAATACACCCATGCATACAATGAGCATTTATATGCCATACCATGATTACGCACGTAGGCACCACATTCGACCTATTTTCAAAGAAAAAACGCCCCTGCGGGCATCACCAATCATCTTCATTAAACAAATCAGCAGATCGCTACCATACTAGTGACACAGACATAACCTTTTTCTATCAGATATATTTGTTTTGCTGGCCGAAGCATCACGAGCATGGACATGCCTGCCTCATAGAAAAATTGTATTTATTGTATCATACTATTTCTTGCAGAGTTGCCACAAAACATGGTCACTCTTCAACCCACTGTAAGGCATTTCTAACCTTCAAATTTATGTGGGTCTCTATCTCTCTTCACATAGTACACAGAAAAGAAACTATAATGTATTTCGGCTATACAATTCTTCCTAGACCTTAAACATTAGGGGGAAACTATTATCATTGGAAAATAAGACATGAAAATATGACATTATTTAATGTCAGGCAGAAGGATTATAGGGCTGAGGCACATTAGAGGATCTAAAAAAATTAAAAAATCTCTAAGGTCAAGAGGAAAAATCAAATTTTGCACCAAATACTCAGGAAAATCTACCTTTTCACATATTTTTCATCAATAAGTGCTCCTTGGTGCAACTTTCCCTAAAAAATCTATGTGTTCTTGGGAGTGGCGAAAGTCACTTTCCAGGACCACTTGGCACACTCCAGGAAATTATCCCAAACTTGAGGCCAACAAAGGACAGTCGCCTAAGTCATATTGGGACCTCAAGGGAGCACACAAAGGAATCAACCCTCTCTCTTGGGTCACCATCCACCAATGTACCAAGAGAGGGTAAGATAATTTGAATTCATCTATAAAAGAACACGGCCAAGAGATCAAAAAAGGGAGAGAACATTGTTATGCTGGCCAAATTTCCCATGAGAAATCCAACAGTGTGAAATCGAGAGCAGAAGTAGAGAGGGGATTCGGTTGTTTTCCATCCAACAACTTCAATCCTTTGGAGTAGAGAGAGAGACCTTGCACCAGCAGCTAGAAGGTAAAAACTTCCTTGCATTAGGTCTTAGAACTCCATAGTTCTAAGTGCCCTTTGGAAAGAATGTAAACATAGTATCTTTCTTCCTAACAATAAGAAATAAGAGGAGATTTTGAATCCATTGTTAGTATTACTATTATGTTTGACTCTTTATGATATTTCTTGTTTATGTTTAGTTTACTTTTGTTTTCTCTCTATATATGCATACTATATCATGATTTAGTGTGTTCAATTTTTTATAGCATGTTCACTAACCTACTAACTCTTTTTTTTTTCCTGTGACCAAGGCTTAGAGGAAATGACCACTCCTCCTAATAAATTGTGGATTGCTACACTTGTGCACCAAAACCACAACCACACCAGGCTTGAATTTGTTTTTAGCTTCAGTCGCAATGTTGGAGGATAGAGGCTATGATGTGGTTTTTAGTGAAGGTAATGCTTTCCTTCAATACAAAGCCACAGGATAAGCCAAGAAGATTGGGATTCATGTGAGGAACCTCTATAAACTTGATGTAGATGGTTGTGCAACATTGATGGGTAAAGTAGACAAAGTGGTGAGCTGGGATGAGGGTGAGTTATGGCACAAGAGATTGGGTCATATACACCATGGAGCTTTGAAGGTCATGAAAAATATTTATACGGGGCTTCCAAAGGGTACTCTTACACAGATAGACACATGCAAGGGATGTATCATGGGGACGTGTGAGAAAGCCATGCAATTGTCCCTTGAGAGGGAGCTTGATTTGCATGTAGATGAGGAACTCTTGGTTCCTAAGGATGAACCTCAAGATGTGGAGAAACCACAAGATGAGGATCATGGAGTGGCAGAAACCACTCATGTAGAGACATATCGGAGGGGGAAATATCGAGTCAAATGGGTAGAGGGATTACATGCAGCTGTACCTCTAGGTGCGAGGTGGGGCAATTTGAAAAATTAATCCCAAGAATAAATTTGGGAAGGGTTCATTGAGATCGTGTGTTTCATAGATCAAACCTGGCTACGAGGAGCCCACAATACAACATTAGAAGGATCAGTTAGATTGATGCAGATAGATGTCAGGAGGACATAAATCAGAGTGACGGGTGTCGGATACTAGAGCACAGATCAGAGTTGGGAGCAGTGCAGAGTGCATGGATGCAGATGTCAATAACACAGATACTCCAATAGACATGTGCAATATCTAGCAACAATCATAAGACTCTAATGATAGATGCATTATACTGATTCAGTTGTTTGGAGGATATTTAGTTTCAAAAGTGTTGCATGCAAAAGTTTCATGTACGAGAAACACTATAAAAGTGTTGCATGCAAGAGTTGCATGCGCGAACAAGAATAGAGAAGTGCTACAAAACATTTTGTCCCTGTCCCTGCAATCCCCATCCCGCACATTGGAGGATAATTTATGTGACTAATAAGAAGTTTCATGCCTTGCAAAGACCATCATTGTATCCCTTGCCATGAGGACAACATTCCTTCTGTTGACAATTTCCTGAGCAGACCATTAGAAACACATGTTTGTGCCTTGGCGCTAGTAGACTGTTATGCCCTCGCGCCAATGAGGAAGATTAACATTGGGCCCCATGCCCATTGGTGCTCTGTCCCAGTGAGCTACCCACACCAACCTTTATATGAAATTTTTTTAAAATATAGAGGTGAAGTTTATATCCTAACAACTTTGTGGGCGAGTCAGTTGGAGTGGTTTGACTGAATAACCACATATCCCCTCCTTTTGCCTCTTGTTTCCACCTTTTGGGGAAACCTCCCAAGGGATGAGGCCTCCCTTCCACCATTGTAGGTATACCAACCTCCTCTTCTCCATCTATAAATAAAGCTATCTCCCATTGATACACTAGCTAAACATATTATAGTTGAAAGGATGAAGAGAATTCCTGAAAATTTCGCTAGAGATATAGAACAAAGAAAGAGACCTTTGTCGAGAGAGATTAGGCTTATGTCCTCAACTTGTCCAAATTCCCCAACGATCCTTCGAGACACGCTTCGACTGAACCCCACTGGAGGATGCTGCGACGTCAGGGCTACGGTTGTAACTCTTTCTTCTATTTATATATATACATGACTATTGTTTGGTTCCCATCTTGTGTTAATATGGTTTATTTGATGCAATATGCTTAACCTTCCTTGACTGGTTAGTTGATTATGAATGAAATCATTGTTTTGTGTGCTGCTCTTTTTTGTTGATCTTCGTGCAGGTATCCAAGCACTATTACAGAAGGATTGTGACCCATCGAGAGAGAGATCAAGAGGCCACCACCACTACATCGATGACAGCGTTGGACTCCAGGTAGGTCAATCTACCCTATTCTTTTCATTCATTAATTAGGAACCTACGTTTTAGCTTGTCCCTTTGTTGCTAGACCCACTCTAGGGCTAGAGGGATCGTCTCTATTCGCAGAGAGGATTTACCTTTCCAACAAATTGGCGACTTCGCTGGGGATCAGTGTAAGTTTGTCGTTTCGTTGCCCATTAGGAATTTGCCTTGTCAAGTCGACATCAGTCGTTTGCTAGCTTGTCTGTCTTTTTTGGCTTGCTTGATTGTCTGGAATCCTCTTGTTCAACTCCAGAGTGTCAAGATTGACCTCTTCTCACTGGTTCTTACCTCCTCCCATAGGTATCCAGCTTGGCGCGAGTTTTCCTTGAACAGTCGCGCCAATTGGCGCTGGTTGCTTTTGTTGCAGTAATGCCAACCCCTGTTTGGCGCAGATTAGCACCTCACAGTTGCGCCGAATCCTTTAGGATTTGGTTTGATCTTCTTCCTAACTTTTTGGTCAGTTGTGCTTGGCTCTAGATTGTTTCTTGATTTGCAATTGGTCTTTTGGAGTTGTTTTGACTGCCGTAGGCTTTCTCTTCTCAGTTGTTTGTCTATTTTCTCATCGTTGCAGTTCATAGCCCTAGGGTTTCTAGGTGTCTTTCGCTCACTGAGCCTTCTGATTGAAGTTCAGATCTTTTTGATTCTTGTCAATTCGATTCCCTTATCGGCTGCTTTAGTCTTTCTTAATCCTTTGAGGTTTTGGTTTGTTGAATGATTAATTTTGTGTTTGTTTGACTCTCCATCTCTTCGCTTCGAGGATAGATCACATTACTCGTTTGGGTCATTTTGAAAGCTTTCACTTTGTTTGAAAGAGTGCATCATTGGTTTGAGTATGTTTTGATGTATGTGTTGCTTTCAAATTGTTCATTTTGAGATCTCTACATTCATAGTGCTCTAAACTAGTGTTTGATTTGATTTTTAATGTAATTAGTGCATTGTGTGCTTCATTCATTCAAAAAACAAAAAATTGCATCCTTTCGTTTGCATCGAAAATGAAAAGTTCTTTCGCATAACTAGCGCTTACATCTAGGAAAGAGTTTTTCGTTTCTCGTTTTGATTGTATTAGATGCATTAGGGGACTTCTTCGTATTTTTTCATTGTTTGCTGCTTTCTGAAATATCTCTATCCTTCTCTTAGTTAACATTCATCGAACGGAAAATGGTTTTCTATTACATGTAGCTCGCATTTAGGAAATTTGAGATCAAATTCGGTAGGGCCTTGAAACTGAAACATCAATTCAAGATCAACTGTAAAATTTATTCAATTAACCTAAGGAAGCATTGGAACCTAACGCAAACATTTTTAGTGGTCTAGGCTAGTGACATGTTCCGGCGTCGTTAAATCTAGTAGATGTCGTTCGCCATCTGGCCTGAGACATCACTAGTAAGGACTTGTGCTCCCCGTATCGTCGTGTATATAAAGGGAGACCCTCATAGATTCAAATCCTTTATCCATAGGAAGCCAAGTCTGCCGCCCTGTAACCGTGATACACCAAACACAGCATTCGGGGAGACTACCTGCACATACGTTAATTCCTTGTTCATTTCTCTTTCATTTGATCACCAAGGTGTATATGGAAGTTCACGGAAACTTGGTACACCCTCTTGCTTAGATTACCTGAGTAGTCATTTCAATCTTTTCGTGACTCTTTAAAAAGAGAAGAGATCATCGAGAACTTTTCCTTTCATGCTCGTTTAAAATTGAAAGTGAATAGAGTCATCTTTTGTCTGTTTCTCGACTCTTAAAACATGAAACAACAAAGTTTTGTTCCAGTGTCGTAAAATTAATTACCCATGATCACATGCCCATTAAAAGTTCTTTACTTGGCTTGTTTTTGTAATTCCTTAGAGTTTGATCTTGAAACCTTGAATTGGCTATCTCATTTTCCTTCCTGTGTTGAAATATTGTCACAGTGGCGGAACTACCAGTTTCGTCGTCTTCTTCACTGCCTCCTAGTGGTAGTTCTTTTCCTGACGTTTCTTTCGAAACCCCTCAGTCCACTAGGTCTACCGAGCTCGCACAGCCTATTCTCTCAAGTGTTCAACCTCTTGCTACCCGATCTCCTTTTGAAGAGTCAGGTGAGTTCAATTGGCCTCCTCAGGGTGCTTGGTCTGGTTTTGGGAGTGAGGTAGGATTCCCTCCTCTTACTTTGGGATCACCATTTTTAGTCGCTATGTTACCTCCTAGTCCTCGTCATCTTTTCAAAGATCTTACGACTTCGTTAGACATGGATTCTTCGAGTCCTGTTGGAAATGAAGAAATGCCTACTTCTACAGGGGAATATCAGCTTTTCCCAAAAGATCTCCAGCGTGTTTCTAATTAATCTTCTCCTTCATCGGTGTCACTTCCACCCAGTTATTGAACTTTGAGTCATATTATTTCTGGTGTTGCGTCCATAGCACAATCTAGTACCTCGACTCCTCTAAGGAGTTCGGTTCTTCCTTCATTAGGACTATCGTCTTCGACACCTACATCTGTCTCGGTCCAACCTACCGTTTATGTGGCTTCATCTGCACCAGTTGTTACACATCAGTCGTCATGATCTTTTCACACTCGCAGGTCTATCTTTCTTAATCCCATGTGGCCTGTCAATCTCGACCCAGGTAAATCACAACCTCGTGCTATGAAGGCCACGCCTGCTTCTAGTGTGGCTGAAACTTCCTCTGCTATTCCTGGTGACCTTACTTTCAAAGAGTATTTGTTAGCTGTTCAGCAGCAGAACTCTCAGGGTTCTCAATAGCCCCAAGCTCCTGTCAATCCTCCGCATCACTATGATGTCTACGGTAACCCCATTTATTTTCCCCCTATCAATCCAAATCAGGTTGTTTATCTGTCTCCGGCTGATCCCTATCGTACCGTCTCTCATCGAGGGCTAGTAATAGAAGGGCAACCCTCAGGTCTGCAAGGACAACCCTTGCAGGGAAAACCTTTGACCCAGCAGGGATAACCTTATGGTCTAAAAGGACAACCCTTATAGGGTCAACCTTCGGTCCAACAACCCTACGGTCCTTTTGGTCAACCACAATATCAATATCAACCAGGAGCATCTTATGTTCCTGGGGGAAAATGTATCGACCACAGGGACAACCTTTTGTACAACAACAACAACCTTACATTCAATAAGGCCAAACTTTTGTATAACAACGAAAACCCTACAGTCCTTCTCTGAGTCAACCTAGTTATCAGGGACAACCTAGTCCATCACAGCCATCAAGCCAGCCCCTTCCATAAGGGAAACCCGGTGGCCCTCAGTATCCAGGCCAACTTGCTTAGCAGGGATATCCTTGTTAAAAAATTATATATTATGGAGCAATGCAACACATAAAATATGCAGAAAATACAAGCACACAAAAACACATAAAACTAGAGAGAGACAGATATACGTGGTTCACCCAGTTTGGGCTACGTCCACCCCGAGCAGCTAGCCCTTCTTTCCTATTATCCAGCAAAAATGAAGAGACAAAACCTACAGCAGATCCGCTCTAATATCCTCTATTCTCTCTCACAGTCTCCCTCTCTGTTTCTCGCTCCGAGAATACACATACAATACACAACCGCAATACAATGCCCTCATAAAAGCGAGGGGTTTCCTTCTAGGGAAAAAAGCACAAACTAACTTTCTAAATTCTCGTCTGGATCATCCACTAATGGCTGACCCCGATTGACTAGAAATTAATATACTTTTACAAGGCAATTTTACATCTTTTTTTAGCTTTGGGGGCAGCTGCCCCCCCCTGGACCCCCCAGGCAGCATTTAATTACGGGCGGCGTTGCCGCACCCATTAAGGTAAAGGGGTCCAATTTTGTGTTACAAAATAAACAAGATAATCAGGCTCCACACCCAACAATCTCCCACTTGGAGATTGATTGTAGCAACTCCATTGTTGCTTCATTTGCTGGAAAATAACTCCACTTTGGACCTAGTTATTTCTCATCTTCATCATCATACTTGAAGACCAATTGAAATTGAGCATATTCTCAATTTCTCCTTGGTTACAACTTTTGTTAGCATATGAGCATGATTATGGCTAGTGTGTGTATTTTCCAGCTTCAATTGTCCATCTTCCAACACTGACCATATGAATTGGTACTTGAGCTGCATGTGTTTAGTCCTGGTATGAAACAATGAGTTATTTGCAAGATGAATGGCACTCTGGCTATCACTTTATAACGTGCCCATATCATTCTTCTTACCCAAATCATCCATAAACCTTTGTAACCAAATCATTTCTTTACTAGCCTTTGTAGCACAACATACTCTACTGTACATTTGTTGAAAGTGCAACAACACTTTGGATTTTTGAAACCCAACTGACAGCTGTTCCACCTACAGTAAATACATATCTTGTAGTGCTCCTCCTGTTATCTTTGTCACCTGCCATATCCGCATCAACATATCCCTGTAGAGCAATGTTTGAACCACCAAAGCATAATGCTTGATTTTTGGTACCTCTCAAATATCTGAGAATCCATTTTACTGCCATCAAATGTTCTTTTCCTAGATTATTCATGTACCTGCTTACAACTCCCACTTCATGTGCAATATCAGGCCTTGTGCAAACCATTGCATACATTAAGCTTCCAACTGTTGATGCATATGGAACTTTAGACATATAGTCCATTTCTTCTTGGGTCTTGGGGCACATCTCCTTACTAAGTTTGAAATGGCTAGCAAAAGGTGTACTAACTGGTTTCGATTTCTACATATTAAATCTTTTCAATGCCTTTTGTATGTACTCATTCTGAGACAGTGTTAATTTGCGATTTTTCCTGTCTGTACTTATTCTCATACCAAGGATTTGTTTTGCAGCTCCCAAATCCTTCATTGCAAATGAATTTTCCAATTTTATTTTGAGCACATTTATTTCCTGCATGTTAAACCCTGCAACAAGCATGTCATCTACATACAATAACAATATAATATAGCTGTCGTCATTTTGCTTTTTCAAGTAAACACAATGATCAAAGTGACATCTATTATAACCTTGTTCAAACATGAACTTGTCAAATTTTAGATACCACTACCTTCGAGCCTATTTTAAGCCATACAAGCTCTTCTTTAACCCGCACACTAATTTTTCCTTCCCTTTGACCTCATATCCTTTTGGTTGCTCCATGTAGATCTCTTCCTCCAAATATCCATGGTTAAATGATGTATTTACATCTAACTGTTCAAGATTTCAATCTTCCACCACTAGAAGACTTAAAATAGTTCTGATTGAAGTCATCTTAACAACGGGAGAAAATATTTCAACAAAATCAATACCTTTTTTTTGTGCAAACCCCTTCACCACAAGTCTAGCTTTGTACCTCTGTTTTCCTGCATCTTCTTCCTTCAGCCTTCGGCACTTTGACATTTTAATCTGGAATGTAGTTTTTACACGGGAGCCCTTACTAAGTCGGGTTTGGTTATGCATTAAGGATTCCATCTCTTCTTCCATGGCTAGCTCCACTTCTTCACGCTTTCAACCTACATTACTTCTTCATAACATTCGGGTTCACCGAAACCAGAACCAGTCAACAATAAATAATATAATGAAGGAAATTATCGTTCAAGGGGTCTACTTATCCTGGTAGATCTTCTAACACCACTTTCAGGTGTTTGAGGTGCCTATTGCTGTTGTGGTGGTTTTTGTTGTTGTGGCTATTGATTATTATTATTTTTAGGCACCTTTAATTTTTCTGTGATCTCATCAAGGACTGTGTATTCTTTGTTTTCTTTTCCCTGTTTCTTTTCCTGCAACTGATTCTTATACAAGACCTTTTCATTGAATATTACATCTTTTCTCCTAATGATTTTGTGATTTTCATAATCATATAAACGATAACCAAAATCATTAACACCATATCCAATAAAGGTACATTTCTTTGATTTTCCTCGATATTTGTTTTGTTTTCTTTATTAATATGGACAAAGGCCTCGCAACCAAAAGGATTTAAAAAAAAGTAGTTTACCATTTTACCTATTCATGCCTCCTCTGGAATACCACCATCCAAGGAACTTGAAGGTCCTCTGTTTATTAGATAAATAGAGCATCTATAAAATCTACCCAAAATTCTAAAGGAAATCCTACATGCAATCGCATGCACCTTGCATACTCCATGATTTTCTTGTTCATCCTTTCTAACACACCATTTTCTTGTGGTGTTCTTGGATTTTTCTTCTCTCTGTGAATTCCATGCTTTGAATAATACCTATCAAACACTTTGCTGCAATATTCATCTCCATTGTCTGATTTCAGACACTTCAACTTCTTTCCTGTCTCAATATCGGCCAAATATTTCCATTTCTTGAAAGTATCAAATACATCATATTTATTTTGAATACAATAAATCCAATTTTTTCTAGTTGCATCATCAATAAAAGTAACATAATAACGAAAGTCACCAAGAGAGATGATACGAATAGGTCCCCATACATATGTATGCACAAGCTCTAATTTTCCTCTTATTTTCTTTCCCAACTCTCGAAATCTTACTCTCTTACGTTTTCCATAAATGCAATTCTCACAATCCAAATCAACATTCTTCAAACCTGGCAACAAATTTCTTGAGTGAAGAATTTTCATCTCCTTCTCACTCATGTGTCCGAGCCTATGATGCCATAATGCTCCATCTGCTCCTTTGGAAGTTAAATCATTAACAAAGTTAGAAATACCATTGCATAGATACAATGTACCAACCTTTTCTCCTTTTACTATTACCAGGGCTCCTTTGGTGACCTTCCAAATTTATCACAGCGAAAGTTGTCACTCAACCTTCACTTCCTAACTGCCCCGTTGAAATCAGATTTTTCTTCAGATATGGAACACGCCTTACCTCCTTTAATAGGAATTGGTTTCCATTCTGTTGTTTTACAGGAATCTTACCCATTCCAACAATTTTACAGGGTTTATCATCACCCAAATGGACTTGTCCAAAATCTCCTTGAACATAGTCATGAAAATATTTCTTATCAGGTGTGGCATGGAATGAGGCCCCTGAATCTACAACCCAAGAATCAGTAACATTTTTGAAAGAAATAATCAAAGCATATTGTAACACATCACTTGTCACATTTGCTTCATGATTGTTTTCTTGTTGTGCGTCTCCTTATTTTCCCTTTCGAGATCTACAGTCTTTCTTTAGGTTTCCTTTCTTTCCGCATTTCCAGCACACTATCCCCGATCTGGACTTGGATCTACCTTTTCTTGATTTACTACGATATCCTGAGCTCTTTCCTCTTTCCATTTTTCTTCCCCTAGACTCTACACTCAAAGAATTACTCAATGTCTCACTGAAGATTTTCCATTACATTTCCTCGCTAAGGATAGCACTGACAACATCATCAAACTTTAAAGTACTAGATCTAGAGACAGAGTTACTAATGGCCATAACTAAACCATTCCAGCTTTCTGGCAATGAGCATAGAAATAAAAGAGCCCTAACTTCATCATCAAATTTTACCCCTACAGAACTTAACTGACTGGTAACTATATTAAAATCATTTAACTGGTCGACAACAGATCCACCTTCCAACATCTTCATATTAAATAAACATTTCATAAGAAATACCTTGTTTGAGGCCGAGGGTTTTTCATATAATTTTGTCAATGCCTTAATCAAACCCTCTGTTATTATTTCCTTCAAAATATTGAAGGCTACAGACGCTGCGAGGCACAACCGTATTGTTCCGAGTGCCTTTCTATCGAGAATATCCCATTCTATGTCTGTCATAGCTGTCGGCTTCTTTGTTTCTTCGCTCAATGGTAGGTACATATATTTCTGATACAAATAATCTTCCATCTGCATCTTCCACAGCGGGAAGTTTTGGTCTTTAAATTTCTCAACCCTAAAATTACCATCTTCCGCCATTGCTCCCACTCGAACCAGGAACCCTTCTTTCCTGTGAGTTTATCAGTCAAATAGAACTTCGACTCTGATACCTGTTGTTAGAAAATTATATATAACAGAGCAATGAAACACATAAAATATGCAAAAAACACAAGCACACAAAACACATAAAATTAGAGAGACACATATATACGTGGTTCACCCAGTTTGGGCTACGTCCACCTCGAACAGCCAGTCCTCCCTTTCTATTATCCAGAAAAATGAAGAGACACAACCTACAACAAATCCGCTGTAATATCCTCTATTCTCTCTCACAGTCTCCCTATCTGTTTCTTGATCTGAGAATACAAATACCATACACAGCCATAATACAATAACCTCATAAAAAGATAGGGGTTGCCTTCTAGGGAAAAAAATCCTATACTAAACATAACTTCTACTGTCAGATCATCGGCCTAATGAACGGCCCAGATTGACTAGAAATTACTATACTTTTACAAGGAAATTTTACATTTGTTTTTAGCTTCGGGGGCATTGCCCACAAAACCCCCCCACCAGGGGGGGCTCCATAAAGTCACAATCGCCCCCCCTGGACCCCCCAGGCAGAATTTAATTTTGGGCAGCGTTGCCGCCCCATTAAGGTATAGGGGTCCAATGTCGTGATACAAAATAAACAATATAATCAGGCTCCACACCCAAAAAGCCTTCCCAACCTCAGTAGTCGATTCAACCTGCTCAGCCCACTCAACAGTCGATTCAACCTATTCAACCTGCTTAGCAGGGTCCACCTGCTCAACCTTAAGTCGCTACTTACCCTCCTCAGGGTTAATATTAGGCGGTATATAGTGCGCCCCAAGGTTTCACTTATTACCCTCAAAATCAATCCAAGATGGTTTATAATCCACCTCAAGGCAATGTTTACATTCCACAATAGGATCCATATGTTGCTCAGCAATGACCTCAATGGTATGCTCAGAGTCAGTATCCCAATCCTCAACCCCAATATGGGAAGAACTATCAGGCTTATAACCACTATGGTCAGAGTCCTCTTGGATAAAACATATGGGGGCAAAATTTTTCCAGACTAGTTGGAATGCTAACACGGGTCCTTATCAAAGACCCTCGATGCCTTTTAATCCTCAATTACCATTTCTCGCTGCGTTGGAATTGTTAGATGTGTCAAATTTAACGAATGATCTGATTCTTCATAACCCATATTGGACTCCACTTCCAACTAAGATTCTTGGTGATTGTCCTAATTTTGAGGGCATGTCCGGGGAAGAACCCCAAGTGCATGTTATGACCTACCACTTGTGGTGTTTCTCTAACTCTTGGGTTGACAATTCCATTCAACTCCATATTTTCCAGGACTCTTATTGGTGATGCTGCAAATTGGTACATTGAATTATCTCGTGGAATTTTTCAAGATTTCAACTCTTTATCCATGGAATTTCTTACACATTTTCAGTTACTGGTTCGTTATGAGACCAAGAAGCACCTCCTCACATCCTTGAAACAGGACTGAGCTACTCATATCTTGGATCATATTCATGAATGGAGGTATCGTCGTCACTTGATCAAGTTTGATATTCCTGATCAGCTTCTAACTGATTGGTTCACTACCTCATTTGTCAATCAAATCTCTAAATACATAGCTATGGGGGCATGTGTAACCGAAGAATAGGCCATATCTCATGCCCAATACCACGATCTTGTGTACTCTTAGTCTAGCACGTTGTATGATATCTTGCTTGATGTTCCTCAACGTGGAATTTCCAAAGCATTGACGACATTGTCCATTGATTGTATCGTTGGTTCCATGTCTCAGACTTCTCAGAAGTCTTCTCCTTCAAATCCTGGGAAGAAAAATTCTAATCTTTCCAATGATACTGCTTCTCAGTCTACCTCGAATTCTAGTAAAACCATGGAATTCAATGTCGTTCAGGCCAATCTAGCGGATAAAACTTCTAAGGGAAAAAATAAGGGTAAAGGTAAGGCCAAAGCCAATACCTCAAAACATGATTCTTCTAAACCTTGTGTTGATGTTGGTTCATAGCGTAAGCCGAAGGACCCTTGTTTGATTTGTGATGAAGAGCACTACACCAAGGATTGTCCTCAATGGGCCAAAGAAATTAGATTGCTCAAAGGAACCCAGGGAACTACGATTGTTCTCAAAGAACCTTTCCATCACAGCAGACCCAGATGGTAGAGCAACATCAGTCCTCTGCCACGTTTAGCTCTTAATTTTTCATGATGAACGGTTCTGCATATGTTTCTATCACTACTCGGTTGAAATATTATACTGGATCATGTCAGGTAGCAGAGAAATAGATCACTAATGGTCCTCCTCCTCCTCCTGCTTTTGGCCCTCTTCAGATTGAAAGGCCCAATACTCAGCCCGTTGTACGGCCACCTTCCAAAGGTGTACTCTGTAAGTCTTCTTACAGTCCCAATTCCCATGCTACTCAACATTACAGTATTGTTGAAGATTTGGCTCAGGCGCCATCTTTAATGTTTGCATTAGAAGTACTTTAGAGTTGTCCATCTCAATGGAAGGCTTTGTTATCTACAATCGGCGGGGTTGATCCTGTTGATTCTAGCCTTCTTGCTTTCGACTTGGAGAATTTCGTCCCACAACTCCTGCACCAAATTGCACTCATCATACAAGTTGGTATTAATGATCTGAATATCCATCAGGCGGTTGTGGGCGAGGGTGTGTCTATGTGCGTCATGTCATTTTCTTGCTGGAAATCCATTTGTTCTCCACTCTGAATTCATCACCAAATGCCCTTGAAACATTTCATGGAAGGTAATATAAACCTCTTGGTGTTCTTGCTAGTTTAATGATTACGTTAGAAGGGAAGAAAATCAATGTCAAGGTTGAAGTAGTTGACACCAAGCTTAATTACAATCTTCTCCTCCGTCGTAGTTGGACTCACACCATGTTGTGCATTTCGTCCACTCTCTTTCGTGTTTTGAAATTCTCGCATGAAGGAAAGATTGTTAATGTTTATCAGTTGTCTTTCTTCACTTCTTCTTCCGAGAACAATGTTCCATATGTGCATCAAATTCCTACTCCCTACGAGAGCATAGGGCCAGGTCTCTTGAAAGATCCTTCCCTCATGGGTATTTTTCCTCTTCCTCCACCCAACACTGTTCAGATTAATACGATCTCTCGATCTGACGACCCATGGATCATCCCTTCACCTGAGCAGATCTATTCTTTTGGAGATTCGATGTCGTTAAGTCTGATCGAGATTAACTATTGTGAACTTATTTCGGCTTCAGAGCCTCCACTGTCTGATCATGCTCCTTTAAGCATGTCTCTTCACACTTATTCTCAATCCCCTTGGCTCGTCGATTCAAATTCACCCGGTCCCTAGAAAGAGATATTTCCCTCCGATGAATCCATCATGGAAACTGTGTCTCTCGAGGATCTTTCGTGGGACGATAGTCATCATCGTTCCTCATTCATGCTTTGCCTTAGGACCATGTCTATGTGTCTTGAGAGGTTTGCATCTAAGGTTCCTTCTCCTCCACTTCAAACACCTATTCTCACACACGAAGTTTTTACGGAGGGTAACATGAGTAACATCACACAAATGTTGCCTATCGACATTTCCGTGAAACTAGGAATTGTTGAGAACATCCATATCGGGGTCACTTGTTCATCAGATGAAGTCCAGGTTTACACTAGGATTTTCTACAAGTTTCGTGACATCTTTTCATGGTCTTAAAAAGAGATTCCCGGCATCAATCCTAGTATAGTGGTGCATGATATTCCTACCTACCCTGGTTGGAAGCATGTTCATCAGTGCCTTTGTCATGTGCACCCTAGAAATGATGCCGCCATTAAGGGTGAAGTTCAAAAATTTCTCAAAGTTGGTTTTATCTATCCGATTCCTTTGACATAATGGGTGTCCAACATTGTCCCTGTAGATAAGAAGTAGGGTACCATTCAGTTCTGTGTTGATTATCACGACATAGACCGAGCATGTCCTAAGGATAATTATCCTACTCCTTTTATTGATCAAATCATTGATGACTGTGCTGGGAGTGAGATATTTTCCCTCATGGATGGCTTTTCTAGCTATAACTAGATTAAAATTCTCCTGAATGATCAAAATAAGACTGCCTTTATCTGTCCTTGGGGTACTTTTGAGTATAAGAAGCTCCCTTTTGGCTTGAAGAATGTTGGGGCCACATTTCAACATGCAATGTCATATGCTTTTCACGATATTAAGCACATCGTTCAACCTTATTTGGATCACCTTCTGACTCATTCAGCTAAACTTAAGGTTCACCCTGACCATCTTCATTAGTTATTTCTTCATTTTCGATGATATAAAATCCGGTTAAATTCGCATAAATGCGTCTTCTGCGTCGATTCCGGTAGACTCTTGGGTTTTATCATTTACAAATATGGGATTCACCTCGATCCACTCAAATTTGAGGTTATTATTAATCTCCCCTCTCCATCCTCATTACATCAGCTGCAGATTCTATAGGGGAAGGCTAATTTTTGCGTAATTTTATACCTAACTATGCTAAAGTGGCTAAAGGATTCACACAATTACTAAAGCAGGACGTCCCATTCCTTTGGGATGAGATCACCCAGAAGTCTTTCGATTCTCTGAAGATGTTGCTTGTCAATGCTCCTCTATTGCATCCTCTGAACTATCATCGTGATTTTTCACTCTATTTAGCTGTCGCTTTCAGCACAATTGCAATGGTTTTGGTACAAGACGATGATGATGGTGATGAGCATGTTATTTACTACCTCTCTCGTAACCTTCTTGATCCTGAAAAATGTTATGCACATGTCAAGAACTTAGTGTTAGCTATAGTTCAAGTAGTTAATTGTTTTCGTCATTAAATTCTGTTGCATACTATGACTGTGATTTCTAACTGCAACCCTATGACCTACATATTGTCTCGACAATTTCTGGGGGGCAAGTACTCAAAGTTGATTGTCATCCTCCAAGAGTTTTATTTGGAATTTAATACTACCAAGTCAAAGAAATCAATAGTCTTTGTTGATCTGATCTGCTCCCTCCCCTCTGACTCTGCTCCATATGGTAACGAGGAATGCATTCCAGACGATACGATTTTTATGATTAGCACCCTCAATCCCTGGGATGGTGATATCATCATATATATTCAGACTTATACTTTTAGATTTGAGTTGACGAAGGATGCTCGCTGACGCATCCGTCATCAATCGCAACCTTATCGTATATTCGGAGATACACTCTACCGCATCGGAGTTTATTCTATTCTCCACTGGTGTTTGACTCTCGAGGAGGCTCAGAAAGCCTTGAATCATTGTCACAGTGGCACCTATGGCGGTCCAATGTCTAGTTATGCCACTGCATAAAATATTGTTCGTGTTGGGTATTTCTGGCCCTCCATATTCAAGGACTGCATTGTTGCTGTCCGTAAATGTCATGATTGCCAGATCTATCAACGCAAGATGCACGCGCCACCTACACATCTCCACCCTGTCATTACTGTTGGTCCCTTTGCAAAGTGGGGGCATCAATTTTATGATGTGTAACCCTCACTCGACTGAGGGGCATGCTTATATCATCGTAGTTGTTGACTACTTCACCAAGTAGGCCGAAGTAATGCCTGCACCTGCACCTGCACTTGCTGCTGATGGTAAGACATCAGCTCAGTTCATATTCAATCACATCATTTCTAGGTTTGGTGTCCCTCAAGCCATTATTATCGGTCATGGTTCCCATTTCGTCATTATATGGTGGCGGAGTTGACTTCCAAGTTTGGTTTGCATTATGACAGCTCAACATCATACTATCCTTAGGCCAATGGCTAGGTTGAATCCGTGAATAAAATTATTGTCACCATGCTTCAACGTACGATTGGGATGCACAAATCCAACTGGAATCTTATGTTATTTTTGGCTCTTTGGGCATACCGAACCTCAGTTAAGGATACGACTAGATTCACTCCATTTCATCTTATTTACGGTCTGGAAGCTACCCTTCTGATTGAGTGTGAAATACCTTTGCTCAAGTTGGATATTGAATTTCTGCCAAACACTTTGCCAGAAGAAGAGTATATTCTCTACTTAGAAAGGCTAAATGAAACTCACCGCTTTGCTTCTTTGGTCATTGAGGCACAGAAGAAGCGGGTCAAAGCTCATTTTGTACATTCGGTTTCCCCTCGCTCCTTTATAGAAGGAGACCTCATCCTCCTGTACAACCAAGATCATGATAAGCTGGGGACAGGAAAACCTCAACCCTTCTGGCATGGGCCCTACATTGTTAAACGTGTCTTGTGGAATGGGGCCATTGAGCTCATTGATTACGAAGTTCATCCTCTGGATCAGCCTAGAAATGGGCTGTATCTTAAAAAATATTGTGCATGAGTCATTTGTGCATGTTTTGTGTACATAGATGTTCTTTTCATTTTTGTACATTCTTGGCTTGGTGTGCTTTATGAGTGTTTTCCTGCTTATTGGGTCATTTCTTATTGTGTAGATGTCTATTACCCCTTATTTCGGTTTTGCGGATGGTTCTTTCCACAGTACCTAGAACTTGTCTTCGGAAACCTGGGTGATTTACAATCCTACTAGTGAGTTGATAGATCTAAAAGGTATCTGTCTAAGACAAACTACAAACAATGTCGTTGAGTATAGTGATGTCATTGAACTATTAACTGAGGCGATTACCCTCGGCATTCATGCATTGGTTGTAAATATAGACTCACAACTTGTTGTTCTTCAACTTAATGGACATTATTCAATTAGAAACCCTCAAATTTTAAGGTTGTATTTACGTGTTCCTTTTCTGGAAATTTTTTTTGATTATACCACATATCAACATATTCCTAGGTGAATGAATGCATTAACTGATACAGTGGCTAAAATTGTATTAGATAGACACTTGCATAATCTGTAAAATCATCATCACATGAAAAATATCCATATAGGAAAATAGATGTATACATATATGTTGAATGTTTGCATCAGTGTGCATCATAAGTTCAAAAAATAAGTGTGTTTCTGTTACATCTTGAGACATCATGTCTCTCAAAAATATGCAGAAATAAAGCCTAAGTGTCTAATCAGCGTGATGCTCATGATAGCATGTTACTTTCCATGCAAGCCACCTCAACAAGTGGTGAAATCGGTTTGACACCCCTACAGTGTGTCTCTGGTATGCACGAGGAACATCATTGAATCGCACATAGTCTGGGACCCCACGTGAGATTCCCTCCAAGTTGTGCACAATTTCCTCCTCCTTGCCTCCCTCACCATGAGGGACAATATCAAAGTCACAAGGGACTCGCCTCACTATCAGAGACATGCCTGCAGGTATCTGGACCAACATCTGCATAGCACGTGGATTCAATGTCAAAACACACATAACAAAAAAAAATCATAAACTCATGAAAATGAAAATGAGTCTTACCAAGTGCTTCATCCTAATCCTCTCCTTCTAGGAATGGGAGATCTAGATCACCAATAAAATCCGTGCCAAAGTAGGGCTAGTCCTCCATGACAATTAGCTATCGGCGGAGCCAATCGAAAAAATTTGGTCTCTAAGACATCTGTTAACCGCCTCCTAACCTTGGCATCAGCGCTGCCCAGCGGGCCATCCGTGGCTCCTGTGCTGGTGGTGTCGGAAATATCACTTCCTGTCACTAAAATACTGGTAGTTATTCCAGGAAGAATGATACCAGGATGGATCCATATCCGAGATGCTTTATTTTGGTCTTCTTTCATTTCTTCAGTTGACATTTCATATTGATTGTCACTTCCTCTTCCTAGTTGTAGAGGTTCAGTGTCAGACAGTCTACTGTAAGAAGCAACTGTCTCTTTGTTGCTTCATTCAGTGCTTGCGATCCCACAACCTGTGTAATGGTGTGTAGCACTACCTTTAGTGCTAAGTTCGGGATAGTCTGGATATCCACTTTCTCGCTTCCTGATCCTTTCCATTGCACTCGACATACCCTGTCGATCACCATGCTCATGTTTTCATGGTGGGCCGGGTGCTAGTCAGGACTGGTGTTTCCCCCCTCCATGACAGTCCTGTTATGAAATAAATGTTTGAGACGTCAATCTCGAGTTCTTGATCACGAAGAATGAATTTTTCCTAATCCTCATCCCAGATACTGATCAAGTATCTTAGCAGCTCCGGTTGAGCTCTGAGGCACGGTGTCATGAAGAATTTTTCAGTCCACAGTCTTTGAGAGCTTCCATGCATCTTTCATTTTCCATGGCAATCTTGTCTTCTTCATTGTGTTCCCGTTCTTTCCATTTGATCACCATTTTTCCACTTCACACATGCAAACATGTTCATATGAACCTCATTAGCCAAATTAAAATCTTTTGATTTGTGAAATTGGGCTTAATTTATTGCATTCATAAGCTTAAATGGTTTTCATGCTTGGAATGAATGTTTTAGAAACAATCGCGCCAATGGGCGCGCCCCAATTCAGAAATTTGGGCTATTGGCATGAGTCCGTTCCCGATACTCGCGCCAACTGCCGTGCCATATTTTTTACAAATCCCCCCATAGAATTCCAAATTTGGTGTAGTAGGAAATGAAATATGAATCAAAATGTTGGGAAGGATGTCGGATCTTACCTGGAACTAACGGATTCGAGATTGGTCTACCAGATTGTCCGCTGTCGCTGCCGCAAAATCACAGTGTAAAAAGGGTAACTATTGCTCCACAAGAGGTAAAAGTGAAAAGTAATTATTTTTTACCATTTTTGGCATTTTATAACTTTCTTAACCCTAATTAGGTTTTAAGACATATTTTTTGATTATTTCACTATGTTATTTGGAGAAATGGGCTTTACGTTTGTCTCTTGTGCAGCGATAGGTCTTTTATGAGATAGAGATGAAGTAACGAGTTGTATTTTATACTTTTTTGGACTAAGTAAAAACATGAAAAATTCTGTATTGGAGTCATCTTTAAACTCTTTTCTGAATCTCTAAAACTAAAAATATTGTCGAGACTCTTGTCATTTTGTACTCGTTAAATGGCTACGAAATGATATCTACCCAGTATACGTTTACCCTTTTTCAGGCCAGGATAGATTATTTACGAAAAAGGAATACCTTAGCCTATCGTGACAAAGAGGTTCTTTCAGATATTTTTTTCTACCTTTTCGGATCTGAGGGACTATTTATGAAAAGGGACTTGCTGGAGTTTTCTTTTCTGCTTCTTTTCAAACTCTCTAAACATGTAAATATGTCGAGTTCTTCCTTTTTCAGACTTGTTAAACTCTGATGACATCAGACATCGTCACCATGACATTCACCGATTTCCTCCTTCCTAGGGCTCATAAAATGTACTAGGATGGATTTTTCTAAAGGAAAAACTTACATTACAAGCATATGCTATCCCCTTTAAGCTTGTTTTTCAAAAATAATTGGGGTACTCGCCATAAATGGTGGGGGAAAATGGAACCAATTTTTAGTTGTGTTGGCAGTATGCCGCTCTTCAACATGACACTTGTTCGCATTCGTGTCGAGTTGGGGACATCTCATTTCATCATTTTGTGCCTCCATGGGTTTGGGTAATCTGTTTTGATCTCTCATCTACTCTTTTCCATGTCATCATGACCTTAGATCCCTTGATGTCAAATACTGCCAAATATAGAGTCGTGTCACTGATATGTTCAAGAGAAGTTTGCCTCTATAGTTTTCAACCTCCCTCTGATTCTTTGTCTGGTCCTGATTCACTATCATCATGTTCCTCTATCTCATGTCAATGATGTGGGAAACATTATGGCCCTCCTTCGACCTGGTCACTTCTTGTCGACTTCAGCTCATTATTGAGGAAGTTGATCTAGAGACTCCCTTTCGGTACCTTGGAGCCTTCATGCCTCAATGGCAGGTTATTTGCATTCGAAAATAGGTCCACATCATTGACCTTCGATTGAGTGATTCTATTGGTGTTCGATGCCATATAACTGTTCACATTCCATGGATTGTACCTGTTGTACCTTGAGAGCCATTGGCATTATTGGTGGTTTCTCTCTTGCCTGTTAACATCTTTCATCATTGGCTAGTAATCAGGTGATTTTCTTGCATGTTCGACTTCAGCTCACATATTCGCATACTTGAATTTGTACTTGTTCCGGTCGAGATGGAGCGCAAGACCCTGAGTTTTGTATGATAAGATCCAGGCTATGGGATATTTTTTTTTATCATGACTTTATGCATGACTCTTTTGACTGGATGGTTGTGACAATACTTGAGTCTATTTGTTGATCCTTACTACTGGATGGTTGTGTCCATACCTCGAATCTCAATTTATATATGTACTATATTATGGATGGTTGCACCCATGCCACATGTTCATGTATCATAGATATCAGTTGTATTTGTAATTGCAGGTATTCTGACAATGATGTTTGGTTCAAATGCATTCTCGTAAAGCGTTTCACCCCTCCCTCTCTCTCGGACCTCATGCTTTAAGGGGAATCTGTTACACAAAATTTTGTCACTGTCCCTACAATCCCCATCCCACACATTGGAGCATCATTTATGTGACTAATAAGAAGTGTCATGCCTTACAAATACCAACATTGCATCCCTTGCCATGAGGAAAACATTCCTTTTGTTGACAATTTCCTGAGAAGACCATCATAAACACATGTTTTTGCCTTGGTGCTAGTAGACTGTTATGCCCTCATGCCAATGAGGAATATTAACACTAGGCCCCATGCCCATTGTTGCTCTATCCCAGTGAGCTACCCACGCCAACCTGTTTATGGATTTTTTTTAAAATATAGAGGCGAAGTTTCTATCCTAACAAATTCGTGGGCGAGTCAGCTGGAGTTGTTCAACTGAATAACCACGGACCACCTCCTTTGGCCTCTTGTTTCCACCTTTTGGGGAAACCTCCCAAGGGATAAGGCCTCCCTTCCACCATTTTATGGATCCCAAACTCATCTTCTCCCTATATAAATAAATCTATCTCCCATTGATACACTAGCTGAACATATTACAGCTGAAAGGCTGAAGAGAATTCCTGAACATTTCGCTAGAGAGATAGAATAGAGAAAGAGACCTTTGTCAAGAGAGCTTAGGCTTGTGCCCTAACCTCGTTTGAATTCCCCGATGATCCTTCGAGACACGCTTTGATTGAACCAAACTAGAGGAGGCTACGACATCAAGGCTCCAATTGTAACTCTTTCTTCTATTTATATATATACATGACTATTGTCTAGTTCCCATCTTGTGTTAATATGGTTTATTTGATGCAATATTCTTAACCTTCCTTGAATAGTTAGTTGATTATGAATGAAATCATTGTCTTGTATGCTGATCTTGTTTGATGATATTTGTGCAGGTATCCGAGCACTGTTGCAGAAGGATTGTGACCTGTCGAGACAAAGATCAAGAGACCACCACCACTACAATGACGACAGTGTTGGACTCCAGGTAGGTCAATCTACCCCATCCTTTTCATTCATTAATTAGGAACCTACACTTTAGCTTGTCCCTTTGTTGCTAGACCCACTCTAGGGCTAGAAGGATCGTCTCTGTCCACAAAGAGGATTTACCTTCCCAACAAGAAGTGTTGCATGAAAGAGTTGCATGTCTCATGCAAGAGGTGCATGTGTGCATGTAAGAAAATTCCAAGGTACTGGATCGGGACAGATTGATTCCTTTCTTGTTGAGAGGGAGTGTTGAAATTTGCAACAAGAAACAATGAAATTAGCATCCAAAAACAACATTACATCACCTACACTAGTGTGGGACCACAAGTCATGTAGTGATGGTTCCTAGCGATACATTAGTGTGAAATTCAATTTACTTAATAAATTGGAAGTGTGTCTAATTTAATTATCCCTTAATTAAATTGGACAATAAAATGTAATCTTATCTCATAATCACTTGTAATAGATAACTGAGTGTGATAAACGCAGTTAGCTCATGAAATTCGAGTTGAGGGTGGTTGGGGAGGCACGCAGAGTGATTTTATGTGTTTTAGAGTTCAGGTTGCAGTTAAGTGCATGATTTTAATGCATGAGAAATCATTTAACTCAGTTAATTGAGTTAAAGTCATTTGAACTAGTTGTAATTGTTTTTTGCACTAGTGAGAGATGAATTGAATTAAATCAGATTTAATTCACATGCAGTGATCTGCCATGCAACTGATGATCTAATATTAATAGCTCCATGCATCTAAGTTCCAGTGGAGACCCATTTGAGACGAAGGTTAAAGGGAAGTTGACTATCAGTTGTATTATTAGAAACCTGTCTAGATGTATTTAAAACACCACACAATTTCCCATGATACTTGCGTAGTTGAGAAAGGATGAAATTCATAAGGAATAGGGATTGCATTCCTCATGAATTGTGTGAGCAAGGTAGGTTGAAGAGAGGCTGATAATTGGCTAAGTGTTGGCCTGATTTTTTCTGGATCAGTGTGAGACGATAGGCAGAGTGTAGGAGACTCTTGTGAGAAGAGTGCATTGTAATTGTTTTGTGATTCCTTGGTGCATATACAATAGAATATAGAGGGGTTTTGAGCAGTAAGATTTCCCTGGGAAAATATCTGTGTTTTGGATTGATTTTCTTCTTTCTTTACTTGTTGTGATTGGTGATTGTGTTTATTTTCTGCAATTGATTTGTAGAAGGATTTAGTATTTAGCTTTAGTACATTTCTTGATCAGATTGAATCCATTGATATACACATGTTTGTATAATTTCTATAGTGGATAACACAAAATTAGAATTGCAGAACATAATGTGTGTAATACTACATTCAAGATAAAGTAATTTTTGTTCGAGTGGTTGGCGATGCCATTTGGGCTTTGCAATGTCCCGACCATATTTATGAGGGCGATGAATGAATATTTAGACCTTTTATAAATGATTTTGTGCTTTTCTATCTTGATGATGTACTGTCTTTTAGTATAAATTGGGATGATCACGTAAAACATTTCAAAAAGGTGCTTGATATTTTGCAGAAGGAGAAACTTTATGTAAAAAGTTCCAAATGTGAATTTGGAAAAACCTCTTTGGTTTATTTAGGTCATATTGTTGGAGGAGGTCAGTTGAAAATTAATCCCTCAAAGGTTGATGTAATTTTTAAATGGCCCAAGCCTACCAATATAATAAAAGTAAGAATATTTTTGGGTGTTGTGTAGTATTGGAGAAGTTTCATTGCCAAATTCTACATCATAGCATCTCCTTTGCATGCCTTAACCATTGTGAGGAAAAAATTTCAGTGGGGAGGACAGAAGTAGAAGGCCTTCGACACCCTGAAGAAAAATATTAGTATCACACCAAAATTAGCCTTGCATGATTGCACTAACTATTCGAGATTGAGATAAATGCCAATGGTTACACCATGGGTGCAATGTTGATGTTATTAGACACATTGTGAGGGGTTTGAATCACTATGTATTATCAGATAACACTTTATTAATATTTTCTAGAGCATTATCTAATCTTTAGTAGTATTATTATTATTTAGTGTCAAATATAAAAACTAGTAAACAACACCATACAACAATGTTGAAAGATAGAAACAATAAACACAAGATTTTTAGGTGGAAAACCCCGTTCGGGTCAAAAACCATCAAAAGCTTCTTAGTAACTGTATTATATTTTAAAGAAAATAATTACATAAAGTTTTTAGCTACAACTGAAGGAGGATCCAACCCCTTGTTTTACCGACACCAACCCGAAGGATGCATCAATTCCCTGGTTTACAAGCACCAACCTGAAGGATGCACCAACACCCTACTTTATAGGCACAAATTTGAAGGACACACCATCAACTAGTGTTTTATCATCATGCACTAAAATGGCGCACCAAAACTCTGTTGTAGGCTCCAACCTTCCCTAGCACCACATTGTTGCTCTAAAGTGTTTTAGACACCAACCTAACAGTGACTCCAATCACTTTCCTTGCACCACCCTACCAACCTGAAGAGTCGGTAGACCATGTTTCAAAATTTTCACTCTGGATCCCCTTGTGATCTAAATCAATATAAGAAAGTTTTAAAGAAGATAATGTTGCATTTCACACATTGCACAAAACTTCTCAATCTAAATACTGCCCAATCAAGCAACTGGACAAGCTGCACATCAAATCATGTCTATCAATGTTGTCACATCAACTGAGTATTTCTCAACCTAACCACTTCACATAACTTCTCAAATTGACCACTAATTAGGGGAATTTTGAGGTCTAAAATGGGCCTCCTAAGGAAATTATAAAATAATAGTGGAAATAATAAAATAATATTACATTACATCATCAAATTTTAGAGGGAAAAAAAGAAAAAATTATGTTTTCAACTCGTATTTTCAACTTATCTCCCTATGGGTAACTCAAATTTCGAGCAGTAACAGTTATTCGATGTCGAATTTGATTCCTCATCTAAGGAGTACCCATGTTACATACTTTCTATGGACCCTGCTACACAAAAAATGAGAAATACATGAAAAAACGTGATTGCAATCATGATTTTTAATGTATTTATGATGTTTCATGTAACATGGTTCATTGAAAGTATGTAACATGGGTACTCCTTAGATGAGGAAATAAATTTTTAATCCAATGAGTACTCCCACTTGAAATTTGAGTAAAACCTTAGGGAGATAAGTTGAAAATACAAGTTGAAAAAGTAGTTTTATTATTTTATTAGTTTTTAATCTTTTTAATTTTTTACTCCAAAAATGGTGATTCATCCCCCATGGTTGACATCATCATCTTGAATCCTATTGGTTCTTATAAATTTTATTTTGGTTGTACATTCTTCTTAGGAGGCCCATTTTAGACCTCAAAATTCCCGTAATGGTATACATTGTCACAACACTACACTACTTTGCAATAAATATGTGTTCATTGGTTCATAGAAAATTCATCCACATAACTATCCCAAGTTGTTAATCTTGTTGCAAATACTATGCATTGATGTCCATTGCTGATATCTCAGACCAATATGCCCCAGGTCATCCCTATAACCTGCTTGCAATGCTCTCAAATTTTGCCTAAGGAGGACTACCAACATATGTCTTATTACTACTACTCATATAGTTAGAGTGCCATCATCATTTTCTGTTGTCATTCAAATAGTTCACTTATCATGCCACAATTCACTGTCACTATCAAGTAAATGCACATCATCATATTAGAACAATGTCATTGTAATCAATGTTGCCAAAAGATCATTGTTTTCTATTAGAATCATTTTCTTACATCTACGACAACCAAAAGAGATACTTCAGAAACCCTTAATGGGTTTTAATGCCAAACTTTCAAACTTACTCAACAATATTCCAACATAATTTTGTATTCAAGTTTCATGTCAAAGTCGTAGGTGTCATCATTATGAACAGTGCAAATCCTCGGTTATGAACTACTTATATTAAGACAAAATTATCAAGTCAAATTTTAATAGGTTATCAGGTCAAGTGTCATTGATGTTGTACTAACATCAAGCATGTTTTCATATCATTACCATGTATATTGCTATGTATGTTGTGTCTACTATGTAATTTACCAAGTCAAGCGACCAAAAAATGTCTTCTAATATAAATCAGGTCTAGGTCATAAAATTAATGTCAAGGTATAAATATCAACATACTTTGGATCATAAATACAATGAGAGGTTTTTTCAACAATATGCACATGATATTGTTATATTAATGAATCAAATTCAAGCTTCTTATCATAGCATGGGTCACTTCAACAAAATTAAAAGTCAATGATCGGCTTAGTGCATTTGGTTCTTGAAGTTATTAATTGATACATAATGAGATTGTGGTGAGAATTATTGTCATATATTGACAACTATAGGATGAATGTGTATTTCACTGTAATGTATATTACTCTTATACCAATTTACTATCGCTTTTTGTTGTAGTATTCAATTAATAAGAGTGGAATGACTTCTTCTACCAATACTTTTCATCAAGGTCCTAAAATATTGTAAAGCATATGACTTATGACCTCAGTATTCTAAGGTAGAGATATTCATGATATGATCCTACAAGTTCTCTTACTTTGTGCGTCACACAACCATACCTCAATATATCAATCAATAAACATTAAATCATATTGACATTCTAAGCTATCTACTCTTGTAGATGCAAATGCTGCTTTTGGAATAATTCAAATATCCTAATTCAAATAATAGTAAACTAGAACATTTCACAAACATACTCTATACTTTATAAGCAAAAAGACCTTATTGTCTTTCCCCAACAATTCTCTATTCAAATTAGTGACAAAGTATGTACTTTGTGACTATCTTCAAATCAAACTTAGAAATTATATAATGAATCATCCACATAGAGAAATATCTGTAATGTATTAATGGAATTGAATCGACCTAGGCTTAACAACACTAAGGTTGCCTTGTTTCTCTATAATATTTACATTATTTTCAATTGTATTAACGCCTGTGAAAAACTCTAAGTGGAATATTACACCTCCATTCAAGTCAATTTAACTATCCTGGATAATTACAAACACACACACACACACACACACACACACACACATCTTTGTGTGTGTGTGTGCCACAAAAATGGTGGTTATAATTCCTTCATATGTCACCACGTAAATGTATAATCCTTGCTCCTTAATGAAGCGAAGTTGTAACACGTAGTCCACAATTGTATCCTCTAGAAATGAGGCCACATATTTTTGTGTGTGTGTCATGAAACTGGTGGTTATAATTCATTCATATGTCACCACGTAGCTGTATAATCCTTGCTCCTTAATGAAGTGACCCTGTAACATGTATTCCGCAGTTGTATCCTCCAGAAATGAGGCCAAATCAAGGTGTATAAATATTTCCCTCAATATCAATATGGATAGGCACATGATTGATACTTCGAACTTGTAATAGGAGCGCTAAAGAGGGTCGATTTCTAACAAATCTCCAGCGAAGCCATGCAAAAAAATTCACCCTAAAATATTTGTTTCCTAGACCTTTGAAATATAACACTAGTAATAAATCACTTAAACCTAAAAAAAAATATTCCCTCCTTCTGAAATTTTCAAAGTATATTTCAAATCGATATCACTAGATCGTGTCTTAAAATAATACCATTTGGTAACGTTATTTGAATGTGTAATATTCCAAAATTTTCATCTGTTTATTGGAATATTAGAGTTCTTAATTTTCCTACTAAATTAAGTAAATAAAAGGGTGGACGGACCCATAAACCCTTAAGATGAATAAGATCCACTTTTTTCATGTGAATGTGGATTAATTAGATCTAGATCTACACTATGGAGTAGTGGAGGGTGATCATTGCATGTAGACATGATGGAGGATATGGAGAGACAACGCAGTCAATCATGGAGACACACGTCCACATGTACAACACAGTTTAGAGGTGGGCCAAGGCTTGGGAAGGCTCACTTTTCATATAAGGAAGATGAAGGTAGAATACAAGTCAAGTCTTGTATTATTTATTTCTATGGATTTGTCTTAGGACATTTCTGTGCACACTTATGATGTTTAGCTAAGTCTGCAATTCTGTTTAGCACAGAGTGTTCCTGAGTAGGAATCCCACCCTTACCTATGGGGGACTTTGACTGCCTAATATGGGAAGGTATTCTAAGCTAATATTCATCATTAGGCATTAGTGCCACACTATTCCTACTCTCTGCAGAACACATACACTCATAAATTACGCATTTATGAAGGAGGGTTTGAGAGGAGGAGGTTGTCTTCAGTGTTTCAACTGAGGAACCGACAATGGATTTTTCCTGTCACCTTGTACTTCAAGATCAGAATTCCCAAAGCCTCATTTAAGATTTGGCATCCGGGAAAACATTATTCACCTCCTATCAGCAGTAGTCCCATCAATGATTGTGCAGTCCATCATTGCAGATCCAAAGGAGGAAGGAAGTTTATAGTACCTCAGCTAGAAATATAATGAAGGTTCTTCCTCTCACTTTATGCTCATTAGATCCATCATTCTTGAGCTTCATAACCACATTTTGCAGCAAGTAGCATATTCTCCTTCCTATATAGCACAGTTTACCCAGCTATTGTGTTTGCAGTAGTTGCATCTTAAGGAGGAGGAAGAAGGAGGAAGATCTCAAGCTTCTAGCTTGGAGATATGAAGGAGGGATCAGCCCTCAAATCTTAGGTCTGGTTGTAAATCATATTGTAGCCATCATATGGTCAGATCTAGCTTTAGATATGCAGAACGCAATAGTCAAGGGATCAATCCCTAGGAGGGTGAATTTCTAATCTCATAGATCTGGAATTTCCTTTTTGGGTTATCTTGGGTTTCCATCATAACGCCTAGATCTCGAATCTTAGCATCACCAAAGCTCCAAAGCTCCATATATTTGTAGTTCCCTTTCAGCCAAAAACTCTAATATCATCATCAGCTGAAGGGACAATGCGATATTACTTCCAGCAGCTCTCCAGTTACACAGTTCCTACCTTGGCATGTTTCAAGGTCATTCTAGGCCACTTCTTTGTCTAGAGTACCTCAATTTTGTACACTATTATAACTAAATCCATATCCTATGAATAAAATGGCTCATCTATTCTGTATATTTCTGTGTTTTTAATCACTTTTGTGTACATAATTTGTAGTTTCAAATATTGTGTTTGTGTATCAATGCATTATTCCATTTTGGGATATTATAGTGGTATCAGAGCATGATCTTTGGCTCAACTTATGGAAATTCATAATAACATATGAAAATAAGATAGTAGATATCTGTAAATATAGAGGGATTAATTTTTGTTGCATCTTCTTTAGAACTATGAAATATCTCTCCAAGGAGATCAATTAAATCAGGAGAGAAAGGAAAATATAAACCTTTAGAAGGTTTCAAAATGAGGAAGGTCTGAGCACTTCCTATCAGCAACAAAGAAGACCGGAGGTGCATAAAGCTCCACAAAGATCTACCATCCCCACTTTGTTTGAGGAAGGTGAATGGTATGGAGATGAAGAAATAAGAAACATGGAGCCTGATACTCATGAGACTCTCAGCCTATATCTTGAAGAGTACAAAGCAAAGTCTAGAGCATTCAAGGAGAATCTAACTCTCCAACAATTCTTCAAACTCAAAGAAGAAAGAACATCCTAAAACAACAATAGAAGAAAGAGGCACAATAGGATTTACATAAATTTGATGGATCTTCATCAAGCACTGTAAAGGCTTGGAGGAAGGAGTCATATTCATTCTTCCAGCTACATCTTGTAGCTAAAAGAGAGGTTGTTCAGATTGCAGCACTTCATCTTTAAGGTGAAGCCAATGATTGGTGGTTTGGTCACATGGAGCATGCAAAGGTGACTAAGTATTCAGATTTTTTCTGAAGGTTAAGGAAGGAATTTGATAGAAGAAAACTAGAAACATTTCACAAGGAGTCACTACATACACTGCCAGTTGCAAAAGTACTCACATCAGAAGGTAATACACTTGGATCTCTGCAAGGTAGTCTTAGAATCTTGACATCTAGAATCCCATGCATTATTCAAGAGATGCATAAAGAAGAGGAGAAATTTCCCAGCACTGGTACACTTGTAGAAGAGCAACCATCACTCTTACCAGCAGTTTGAGAAATCATTGCACCAAAGGAGGCAACTCTTGTGATCTTGCAAGATGTTTCTGGGTATCAGCTAATCCAAGTTTTGCATTCATTTCCATCTCATATTGTTTCATTACCTTTAATTGAAACTTATGGGGACATGCCATCAGGGCTAATGCATAACCAAGGAATAAAGTAGCATGTTGATTTGAAGTAGCAACACATCACTACAGAGAGGGTCATTGATCTGATCAAGGATGAGATGTACAACCATCCTAGTTCATCATTGTTGAGATACATTCAAACCTTTTAGTTGAAATGTGGATTTTTAGAAGCTGGGATGATAATGATCCTATTCAGTGCAATGCTAAGACATGAGTTCTGCATTGTTCCAAGCCATGAGACAACAGATGCACCATCATGGAGATCAACAGCGCTATCAATAAGCGACAGTGATGAGAAGAGGACCCATTATTTATGGGAGCAATCCAATGGCAGCTTCAATCATGAAACAATGGAGAAAAAAATGATAGATGCTAGACATCTTGAGATGGGAAATATTTTCCCCTTTCAAGATGACTCTTTCTCAATGACACTATCACAACTCAAAAAGAAACTTCTACCTACAGCAGATCCAGAACCTTACTGGTTTGGAGGGCCATTGATGAGAATAAAATCTCATGGAGAGATCTCATTGGAGGTGCACTTCAACATATCATGGAGTGCAAAGTTCTTCATCAGTTTGAGGAGGATGGTATTTTACAATGGGAGGATACCATGTTTATGCATAACATCATTCATCATCCACATTGGGATGAGTGGGTGAGGATGATAAGTAAGGGGAGACATGACCACTTACATATATATGACATGGGCCAACAAGAAGCTTGGCTATGCTGGCTGCTCTTGGGTGAGTATGGTTACTACCCAAAATCTCCTATTTCTTTGACCTATGCCTTGAATAACACTCATGTAATGAAGAAGGAGGCATGGCTACGCTAGCTTCTCTTGGGTGAGTATGGTTACCACCCAATGGTTCATATTTTTCTGATTCATGCCTTGCACATCACTGAAAGAATGTAGAAGAAAAAGGCATGGTTACTTTGGTTGTTGATGAGAGAGTTTGGCCATCACATGACATCTCCTATGTCTATGCGTTTTGTATTGTGTATAACTTGGCATAGTACTCTCATGATGTGTAATGATGGGGTTTGTTTTTATGGGGATGATGAGACATTCGACATGTCTATCAATATGTTTTTACTCCATGATGCACATGAGAAGGTGACGAGGCAGCAAGATATCTTGTTTCTTTGGTTGATTTTGGGGGATTTTGGCTTGACCATCTTGCATAATGAAGATGGAGGATGGCAGCAAGAAGCTTTACTCTGGTGGCTACTATTGGGAGAATATGGTTTGAATATTTTTTCTACCCATATGTCTCTATTTTTTCTTTTTCACAATGTTGGAATGATGCTTGGATCCAACAATGCCAACATGGCTAAGGATGAGGGCATATTAATGCTCAATTTAGTTCATGAAGCATGGGATGAAGAAATGTTTTTTGAGATGGGAATTTTCATTTGTGAGAATAAAAAATTTATTTTTTGTATCTCATGTATTGATGATGATGTTGGAAAACATATGATTGTCACTTGGAACTTCTTTGAGGATGAGAGACATATAACTACGCAGTTGGAGGTCACTCTATGCATTATTGAGAGACGACTTTGGAACCAAACATGCATAACATGTTGCAGAAAATGGGGAGGCCTTCCTTATGTAGATTCCATTTGGAAGGGGATAGATGATTTTTGCATCTACTTTTACAGTTGCTTGAGGGCAAGAAAAATTTTGGCGGGGAGGACTATAATATTCCAAATTTTTCATTTTTTTAAAGGAATATTAAAGTTATTAATTTTCCTACTAAATTAAGTAAATAAAAGGGCAAAGGGGCCCATAACCCCTTAAGATGAATAAGATACACTTTTTTCATGTGAATGTGTATTAATTAGATCTAGATCTACATTATGGAGTAGTGGAGCAGCTTCTCAATTTGAAAGGAGTGGAGATCATGTCTCATTTATGAGAAATATCATGGAGGATGAATCAGTCAACTAAGATCATGGAAGGAATCTAATGTAAGATCATAGAGCATTCATGATGAGATGATGGAGGAAGTAGTGCATTCAATTCACACATGATGGAGATGGTGATCATTACATGTAGACATGATGGATAATATGGAGAGATAGTGCAATCAATCATGGAGACTCATGTCCACATGTACAATGTATTTTAGAGGTGGGCCAGGGCTTGGGAAGGCTCACTTTGTATATAAGGAAGATGAAGGAAAAATAGAAGGAAAGTCTTGGATTATTCATTTCTATGATATTTTTAGATCTAGATCTGTCTTAGGAAATTTATATGCACGCTTATGTTGTTTAGCTAAGTTTGCAGTGTTGTTTAGCACAGGGTGTTCCCGAGCAGGAATGCCACCCTTACCCACGGGGGACTTCGAGTGCCTACTCTAGGAAGGTATTTTGAGATACTATTCATCATCAGGCATTGGTGCCACACTATTCCTACTCTCTACAGAACACATACACTCAGAAATTATGCATTTCTGAAGGAGGGTTTGAGAGGAGGAAGTTGTCTTCAGTATTTCAGCTAAGGAACCGGTGAAGGATTTTTCTTGTCACCTTATACTTCAATATCATCATTTTTGGAGCCTCATTTCAGATCTGGCATCTAGCCAAACATTATTCACCTCCTATCAGTAGAAGTCCCATCAAGGATTGTGCAGACCATCATTGCAGATCCAAAGAAGGAAGGAAGTTTCTATTACCTTAGTTATAAATCCTGTGAGGGGTCTTATTATCACCTTGTGCTCATTATATCCATCAATATTGAGCTTCATAGCCACATTTTTCAGCAAGAAGTAGCTTCTCCTTCCTATACAGCATATTTTACCCAGCTGTTGTGTTTGCAACAACTACATCTTAAGGAGGAGGAAGAAAGAGGAAGATCTCAAGCTTCTAGCTTGGAGATATGAAGGACGGATCAGCCATAAAAGCTTAGATATGGTTGTTGATCATATTGCAGCCATCATATGATTAGATCTAGCTTCATATCTGCATAACCCAGCAGTCAAGAGATCAAACCCTAGGAGGGTGAATTTCCAATCTCATAGATCTGGAATTTCCTTTATGGGCTATCTTGGGTTTCCATCATAGTGCCTAGATCTTAAATGTTGGCATCATCAGATCTCCAAAGCTCCATAGATTTTTAGTTCCCTTTGAGCTAGAAACTGTAATATCATCACCAGCTGAAGGGACAATGCAATATTTCTTCCAGTAGCTTTCCAGTTACGCAATTCCTACCTTGGCATGTTTTTAGGGTCATTCTAGGCTACTTCTTTGGCTAGAGTAGCTATATTTTGTAAATTTTTGTAAATAAATCCATCTCCTATGAAAAAAATGGCTCAGCTATTCTGTATATTTCTATTTTTTTAATCACTTATGTGTACATAATCTGTAGTTTCAAATATTGTGTTTGTGTATCGATGCATTATTCCATTTTGGGATATTACATAATGGATCTATATAGATTTAATCATGTATAGGAAGGGCCCTTAAAAGTGAGAAGTTGGAGGAAATTAGGAGGATACTTCATTTAATATTTTATTTTTATATTTAAGGTGAAGCCCATGACCCTTTTCAGAATTAAGTTAAAGTTTTCTTAGAAATCAAAACCGCTTGAGAGAAATGTAGAATAATATTTAAGAAACTCCAAGAGATATGTTAATTCGTAGATTTAGGGAAGGCCCAACATCCTTGATGAAAATTAATGTAATATCCAATGGAGGATTTCCAGGTCACCACCCCTTGGGGTTTTAGCCGAGAAATGGGGTCATTAACTTCAAACTCGAATATCTCTATAATATTCCAAAATAGGAAATGCAGCAATATAGGACATAAAAATGGAAATACCAGTGAATAATATTACATCAAGATATGAGACCAATATGGAGCCATTTTATTAAGCAAATTAGAAGAAAATAAGTGCAATATATTTGACGAACAACTCATACAATCATGGCAAACAAGCCTCCAATGAATAAACACCCTCAATCATGAGATGTTATTGCTATACAAAATTACAGAAGATCAATACAATAGAGTCCTAGTGGTCATAGTTGTAGCTGGAAACATGCAATGATATAAAATAGCTAATATATGCCTCAATAGATGCCGAAAATAAAGATCAAGGCTTTATAACACCTTTCCAAGACAACCCATAAAGGGTTTCCAAAAATGCACAAAATACAAATGGTGAACCACAGCCCTAGGGATGAAGATTCAATGCAACTGAATAGATGGAAAGATGTGGTTGAACTAATGTAGAAAATAATGAAGTCTCCTCCCAATAGACTCTCCAAGTGAAAGGTTGATTCCTTCACTGAAGATCTAACTCCCCAAATGATGCACTGAAACCACCCTTGAAACTGCCCTCTAAAATAACGTAGTCTATGACTGAAATTGAGTTTTAGGGGATGGAAATGGCTTGGCCTGGTGCAAAATACTAAAAATGATGCCCAAGGACCTTCCCTGTTGGTCTCCCAATGCAAAGAATGCTTCCTCCACTGAAAACAAGCTTATAAAATGGCCCTGCAAACCCTCCACTACTTCTACCCTGCAACATAGCACAACCCTGGCAGAAAATGCGCTGTAGAAGAAATTTTAAGCTTGGCCTAATGCCAGAATGTGGAAATGGAGCTCAATATCCTCTCCTGAGTGAGCACTCGAAGTGCCCCAAGGATGAGGGTGGGATTCCTGCTCGGGAACACCCTTGTGTTAAATAGCACCATAGTCTCTGCTAAACAGCTGAAGAGAGAAATAAGTCATAATAGACCATAAAAATAATAATAATCAAGATGCTTTCCATGGCTTCCATCCACTTCCTTGTATTCTTGGTGAGATTCATTACCCCTGTCCCCACTCATTAAAGTTTCTACTTCCATGCAAATAATCCTCCTCCAAAAATGCATTGTATCTCATTGATTATCCACTCCCTCCATACCAACATTGTTGATTTGGTCAAACTTGACCCCATCCATATGCTTCATCCCCTGTTCACACCTAAGGGTGCTTTATCCAGGCACTTTGATGCTCCTTATTCACATTAGGAGTGATTTTGTTCCTACTAAGGAGATTTATGGGTCTCCCTACCTTCTTATTCTTCTAACTAAGAAGCAAAAAAAAAAATCAATATTCCAAATAGCTAAAAGCTAATTGGGAATATTACAATCTCTCAAACAATGAGGAACTATGTGGCCACATACCACCAAAATAATATTAACAAGGAGAATTAAATGATGTGGATCTCTAGGTCAAAATCAATGATTTTCCACTTCAAAAAGCCTCGACAAGTTGAGGGTATGGCCTCAGTCTAGGGAACCCAAATCCTAGTACTAGGGTTTTCAACCATCCAATAGTGGAGATTCCAATTTGATGTAATCCAAACAATTATTAATAAGTGTTCATTAACAATGTGTCATTAATAATAGGTGTTTCAGTCAAATTCAAACTAGGTTAAACACAATGGTTGACATCAATGACAACACCATCCAACAATATCCCCCTTTTTCATTGATTGAAAAACTTATACTCCTTCTGCGAGTACAACTCCCCTTTCCATATTCTTCTCATGACTTCTCTTTTTCTCATGATTTCTCTTCCCCATTGACATCAATGGAAAAGGGTGACTCCCCCTGATAATCTACATGCTTCTTGTGGATATGTAACCTTCTTGTGCTCCACTTGACAAGAATCCTGCTTCCTATGGACCTATAACCTAACTTTCTCCCCTTGACGAGAATCCTTCCTCTATCTTCTAGTAACTACATGCCTCCCCCTATTATATTGTGCTTCATGCAGATTGCCTCTGTTGAATATCGATCAACTTGTCATGAATATTTGTAACCCTATAGTGTTAACATGTTATCAATGTTTATGATTCCTTTGAGTTCTTATAAGAATCTATTATTGAAAATTACTGCAAATCTATAACCCTTTAACAGTTCTTCTTCCCCTTCACCTGCTATGGATTTGACATATTTGACTTGATGTGTTTATTCTACCAATGTTTCCTATCTATCAATTATAGACCTATGCCACATATTGCTGCAGAGAATCCCTCTCTTCAAAATTTAGGGATTCAATAAGCTGGATTTTACAAAGTAATGTATCATCCAATGTATCTGTTGATTCATCGTGACCTTTTGCATTTACTAAAACTGAAAGCATGATTGTTGAGACTTTATTATCTACTTGATCTTCCTATATCTGTTTTCTTCTCCAAACCTTCTTGTACCTATAATATCAAGCCATGTTCCCATAGTTATGACATTTATAACATTCAATGTTGGGATTGTACCTACACTCTCAAGATATGGGCCCATGAAATTTGAAGAATTCAATATCATCCATAGAATATTCCATCTACTCTTTGTAATCACGAACTATATGGCCATAATTATGGAATTTGAAACATTCAATGCTTGTCCCATCTGGCATGTGATTTCTACTGACAAAGTCATCATGAAACATACCTCATCATCCTGCAATATTTCTTCTAGGGTTTTTTAGATGCCTTTGATAATTGTACCTGTCAAAAACTTTACAATTCCTAGCCATATTTCCATAGTTAGGACATAAAAAAAAATAACCATTAAACAAATGTGTGTACCTGGATGATATTTTCTATTTTTTCTTCTTTAGAGGTGGTGGTGTAGTATTCTGTTGTCCTTTATCCTTGATTTCTTTAATATCATTATTTGGAGTTGCAACATTATTCATGTTCTTCACTCTTTCATCTTGATCAATATTTTCATCAATATGACTTTGTGATGTCTTGGATCTTGTGCCTTCATTGTTGAAAAATGTAACTAATTTTGGTCTTCATAATTATATTTGAGACATCATGTAATGTATTTTTCAAAAGAAAGAAAAATGAATTTTATTATTAAATAAATTGATTTATTAAAGCATAGGTTTCATGCTTGGGTCAATTTATTTTAGTTCAAAGCCTCCATTGAAATCTTATAGGGTTTATGTCAAGTTTCCTAGTCCATGTCATAATGTAAAGGACCCTTCTTGGGATTCATTTGTCAAGAAATAAATTTATTTTAATGTAAAATAAGTCAATTAGGCCTCCTTCACCAAGTCGGCCTAAATTGAGGGAAAGAAACACCTATATAAAGGTAACAACTCGACCTCATTTGATACACTCACTCATCAAGTTTGATCTAAATCTTCTAGGGCCAGTAAGAGTGAAAATTTTAAGAAGGAAGAAGGAAAATGTTAGCGAAGGAGAAGGGCGCTATCTATCTAAGAAATTCGAAAGTTCGTATATGCAGTGGAATAATTCAGAAGAATTCAAATATGTAAGTATCCATCGTAGGAAGGTAGTAATTGTATATAAGAATTGTTGAATGTACAAAATATGTGTAAAATGATTATAATAAGGGCCCACTTATATACCTAGGAAGGTGCCCTTTCATGAATGGTCATGTCTCTAAGACACACATCTTTATTAATAAATAACTAACTATTAGCTAATTATTATTATTATTCTTATATTTATATTTATATTTACATTTATTATTTTTATATGAATTATATTCATAACATTTCCCCTCTCTTCAAAAAGCTTTGTCCTCAAATATTACTGATGAAAGGGTTAGATATTTTTTCCTGATTTGAATATCTCCTTATCTCAAAAATTTCATCTTCGTTGATACAAGACGATATGTTCATGGGAGTGAAACAAAATTGTTAGACTGAGAATCAATATGACCATCCAAGATTAATCTTCTGTGGGATCTTCTAGTCACTAGAAATTTGAAATGAATTGTTATCATAGGATTGGATTATGCAAACTTTAATATTCCTTGGAACATAAATATGTTTCTTCTATTCTGAATGGTTCAAATATGTAGAATGACTTAGTTGTATGATTTTGTGATTCATATGTCGATAAGGATTTCTTGCGGTTTGATCTTGCCCTAATTTGTTTGTTATGATTTCTTGTTTTATTGGGGGTATCTGATTTCTTTCAGGTTAAGAAATTTCTTGATTATTTGCGATATCTTCACTTGAAATTTTTGTTTTTTGTACTGAAACTTTGGAGTACATCTTCACTTCAACTCATTTATCCTTTTCTTGAGTTGTGATATTCACTATATCAGTATTTTTTCATTTATCTTCAACTTGGACTGTTACGACTAAGGACTTCAATACTTCTTCTTGTGTAAGTTGTTCTAATTTGTTATTTAGTGAATTCTTGTTACTTTTAAGCTTCCTTATTTGCGTAAGTATGGCTTGGTTACGATTCCTTAGATGTAAAAGTCCCCCACTTTCTAAATCATTTACTTTGTCATTATTATCCTTCTCTTTATATTTTGTACTTTTTCTTTGTTCTAATAGTCTTTGATTCAGGTCATTTAAGAACTATTTTTCTTTTTCTTTATCTAGGAGATTCTCGTTAAATTTCTTCTCGAGACACTCTTTTTATAATTCTAATTATTTCCTCAGAATTTTGGATTCTTGACCTTCAAAAGTATTTTTTTATTATGATATCTTAAACACCATTTTTTTTTTTTTTTTTTTTTGTTGATTCTTTGTAAAATTGATCTTCGAGATCCTTATATTTCTTTTCCAATGCTTCGTTCCTTTGTTGTAGTTCTATGAGCTCTTCTTTTAATATTTTCATTCACATATACTCATTATATTGACATTCTTATGTACTAAATAATCTTCCGCATGTTGGAAAACATAAATTGATTTTTTTTTTAATCCACTGACACCCAATTTCTGTTTTACAAAACATAAATATAGTCCAAAATAATAACTTATTTACGAAACTCATATTTTATTCCTTCATCATTTTCGAATTGGACTCCATTTGTCGACCTTAAGGTTTTAAAAGTACCCCTTTCTAATCCTTATAATAGTAATTTAATAATATATTTAATTTTAAAAATCCTCCTCCTGTTAAGGTTTTTTTTTTTTTTTGAACTTCAGAGTTATTTTTTATTACCTTAAAACTTTTATAATAAAACTTTTATAATATTCCTTGCACACTACAATAATTTTATGATTTGTTTTTCTTCGATATCTCTTACTCCAAAATATTAATGATTAATAATACTTATGTGATTCCACTCAATACTAACTTTGTCTCACGCGCTAGTATTAAATTCTTTTGAATGTAGGAAGGGGATATTCTTTTTAAAATTCACCTTATTAATTATATGCTACCCTTGTATAATATATTTATATGAATCCTCTTATAAAATTACCTTTACGAAAACCACTTATAATTTCTTAGATTGTATTACTTGTTAATTGAATGTGTTGGTTGCTAAGGATGTGACTTAAGAGATGCTTGTAAAGACATTATTTTGTTTTTTTGCATAGGTACTGAGTCAATTATGTTCTATGACAGTCACTAGTTGCAGACTCATTTTATTTTTATTGACCGTTGAGAGATTTTTTTTTCCCTTCCCGCTTCAATGTCCTCCCTGCAATTTGATTTTGGCCTTGATGCCAACCACATAACAATTGGTGGAGATGGTCGATCGCAGTGGATCAATGGTGGAGAACGTTATGATAGGGGGAGAAGGTTGCAACGACTAAGTCGATGTTGCGGCTGTGAGGTGGTGCTCTAGCATTGTCATGTGAAAGTTGGGTGTGGAGCTTGTGGGTATTTCAGTAAACGATGTGTTACTAAAATAGGTAAGATTTTTATTTTTTTTAAATATTTTTTTTATTTTGGTATTTCTTTTCACCTTTTTTTTATAATTTTTTTCTTATATTATTATATTTCTCTTCTTTTCTATAACTTTTTTTCTCTCTCTCTTTTTAATTGATTTTTTAATATAATTCTTTTTTTTTTTTTTTTTGGCTTTTTTCATCTTGATTATTTTTAATTAAATAGCCAAAAGGCTTAAATAGTGAAACCACCAAAATGGATAACCTCCAATTATGTAGAAAAATGGTTGATCTGATGGAGAGTTGTTGGCTAAAGGACGGGATCAACCAACGTGCTCGGATACCAATGTAACAAACAAAGTTTGTATACGCAACAAAATAATTCAGAAGCACTGAAATATGTAAGTATCCATCGTAAGACAAGTATTAATTGTATATAAGAACTGTTTAATGTACAAAATATGTGTGAAATGATTACAATGAGAGCCCACTTATATACCTAGGCAGGTGCCCTTTCATGAATGGTCGTGTCTCTAAGACATGCCTCTTTGTTACTAACTAAATAACTATTAGTTAAATAATTATTTTTATTGTTATTATATTTATATTTACATTTATTATTTTATATGTATCATACTCATAACACTGGGGGTTGAAGTTCTATAGCTGGGAAGTTGAATTTCTGAGTTGTTGTTGGGTTGAAGTAGTTGGATAAGAAGAGACTACTAAATCATGTTGGAAGGTTGACTTGGTGGAGGAGAAAGATCTAGTGGTCTAAGGTCTTGGTCTATCTCATTTTGAATCTATTGAAGAAAAATATTTTGACTGGATTTTCCCCTATATAGGGATTTTGGCCCTCATTGAGGTCCTACTTCTAGTGTCCCTGATATTCATGTTTTTTATTTGATGTTTTCTTAATGAGAAGAATATAACATAAGAACTTATATAAGTTAATAACTTAATAATATCACAAGTAACTATCAACATAATAAAATATTTCCGCCTTTCCGATTTTCTAACATGGTTTCAGAGCTAAGGTGAAGATGGAAGAAAATTGAAACTTAAATATCTATTGGATAAAAATGATCAAATGAAGGTCATTAAGGAAAAGGATTATATAAGAAGAAAATCATATTGTCAGAAATAAACATGAAAACTTTAATGAAGGGAGAAAACAATCTCAAAGGAGCCTCCAACTCCAGGGTATGGAAAAAGAGGATAGATCTTATCCTCGAGAAGCACAAAGTTTTGAATATTGTTTAAGGAAATGTCAAAAAGGCTATTGATGAAGCAGAGAAAGAGAAGTTCAAAGAAACATAAATCCTGGTGATGAAACTAATAGTGGATGGATTTAAGGACAACCTAATTACGTACATATCCAACATAGATTCCGTTCAAGAGATGTATGAGGCCCTCTCCAAATTTTTCACCATCAAGAATATTGGTCTAATAAAAATCCTCAAGAATTAATTAAGAATTGTTAATATGACAAAATATGATATCATATTATCCTACTTTATAAGGACATCTAGAATCAGAGATAAACTCCAAGCAATAGATGAAGTTGTACTATAAAAAAGAGCTCGTAATTATTGTTCTTCTAGGACTACCAAAATCTTAGAGTTCTTTTGCATAAGGAATTAACAGTTGGAAGGATGATCCAACATTTGAACAACTTTGGAATGCATGCAGTCAAGAAGAAGCTCGAATATCATTAGTAAACAAGAAGAAGGAAGATGAAAAAGAATATACCTCCAATTCCCATTCTGCTCATCACAAGAAAAGGGGATCCTTCAAAAATTTCAAAGGACCAAAAAAGAAATTTGACCTATCAAAAATTGAATGCTAAAATTGTCATAAGATGGGTCATTATAAAAATCAATGTACTAATAATCCAAGGAATAAGAAGAGAGATAGGGTTCAAGCAAATATTGTCGATGAAGCTCCATTAAAGAATAACAAGTCTGAGGAATTGGAAGTCAAGGAACTATACTACTAAGTCCTCTTTTACAAATCCTTCTTAGTCTCGTATTGTTTTCCTTTATGTTTTTATTTCCAGAGTTTGTAGGTCTAATAGTTCTCGTTATAACATTTTTGAATTATTTTAATAAATAGTCGGTATCCCTCAAAATGATTGGGTTAAGAGGGAGCCTCCACCATTTTACCAAAAATATAAGTATCTTATTATTTATTTCATTTGTTCATGTTTGGTTTCCTGCTCACATCAATACTTGTTTGTATTATATGCTAATAACCTTTCTTTATATTTTCCTTGGTTAGGAAATCTTGTTGAATATTCAAAGGTTGTGGAGGAGACTTCAAAGGATAGAATTTTTGTTGCAAAGGAATCCCTTCGAGAATTGATATACTAAAAGGTTTGTTAAGGAAATGTTACCACTCTAACTAGCAAGGGACCTAAAGCGGTTCCTAAGAGGGAAAAAAATAGAATAAGGGAAACTGTGGAGGCTTATCCCACTGTCACCACGGCTAAAAAACTATGCTCTTTACAAAATTTCATTGATGAGAGGAGTCCCAATGTTTTTGGGAAGCCACTTATAAAGGATAATTCAATGAATAGGTATGAAGTGGTCCCAGAAACCCTTTCCCAAGGAGGAAGTGAAGAATGGAACTTTCTTGCTCTTTAAGCAATGGATTTTACTTCCAAGGGATAGGGGGTGAGGATTGGAGGGTGAGTATGAAACGTGCAGCTTGTAGACGGACTTATTGATCCCTAAAATCCTATAAGAACTTGGATTCCCAAATATTCCTTGATGAGTAATATTTAACAAGAAATGGGACCACATGGGACCAAGTGGACCCAACCCAAGTTCGAGGATGGAATATAGCAACCAATGATTCTCCTATCCTGGACAAGGTGAGGGGGAAGGAACAAATAATAATTTTTACTTCAAAAGGTCAAATTGATCTTGCCAAGTGCTAGCTGTGGGAAACACAGAGAAAAGCATGGTCCAAGAGCTAGTGCTTGAGGTACAGGGGGATTCCATGCTTGGAATTGGCCCAAATTATGAGGAGAGCAAGGGGACCCACCTACGCATTTGCCTCTAGGAGATAAAATTTTTCCTATGGCTAGATTCTCAAGAATTTAATGCCCTAGGAAACATAATGGGGATAAACCTGAGAAAAATAGGGAAAAGTAAAAATAGGGGAAATTTACCACCCTTTTTTGAGGGACCAATTCCTAATTCACATGGGTATATGGAGTGAAGGATGATAATTAATAAGAACTCGGTTTCTTGTTCAAGGAGGCCCAGAAAGTCATCTTCGTCCAATATTAAGGGAAAGATAAGAAAAGTGACCTTCAAGCATTTATAATTTATACAAATTATGCAATATTATCGAGAAAAAATGATCTCTAGGACATTTCATTCATATTGTAATGACCCATACATAGAATAAGCTAAATAGATGCATAATTCCACGTTTCCATCATGCAGCAATTAGTCCTAATTATAGTGAAATCCAGTAGTATGTAGCAACAAGAAAAATAACATAAAATTTACACTTAAAATTTTATAGAGTATATCCAAATGGCATCAATTTTTACATAAGAATCTCCAAGATAGAGATAACCCAAATCCATACATCAAAATTCATCCATTATCCAAATATCTCTACCAAGGAAAAAATGTGAGTTTCTCTTAAGAGAGAGAGATCCCAAAACAGGTGATGATACAAATGAATGTATCTAACTCCTATTTGTACACATTTTAGGAGTTCAAATTAGACTATGGGCCTACATTAGCCCCTACTAATAAAATGATGTGAAAATAAAACCCTTTGGTGACAAGCCCACCCAACTAGCTGATAAATGGAAAAACAAAACCTCTCAAGAGGTCAAATAATAATATATGCATGTTGTGGAGCCGTTAAAATTCCTAATGATATCCAAAAGTTCCATAATTATGAATAAATTCCTCAAAATATGATGGACAAGGGGATGGCCCCTTGTTCTCCAATTAGTAGACCTGTGGTGCTCTCAGTAGATGTAGGGGCACATAAATGACCCCATGGGTCTCCATATGAGTTGAATATGCTTTTAGATCATCCACAAGGTATCAAATGATGGAATGAATGTTGTCATGACATTTTACAAGTCCTGGGATGCCTTCCAAGAGTGTGGGGCTCCTGTGGGGCCTACTGGGCATAGTGTACGAAGCACATCATCATCATCCCAAAAGTGAATCACTAGTAATCTCTAAACATCAATGGTTATCCGTGGAGTGTTGACTATTGTTGTGGATGCCCATGGATCTCTATGCACACCCTATACATGACAATGTATCCCTCTGCGGTTAAGACCCCATATAGGGAGACGAAACCCAAATGGAAACCACCTAAAATCCTATATAAGATCCAATGCGTCCCCTAGGCTTCCAATATAACAAATCATTAGAATAATTGCATAAAATAGTTTATAAACCATGGATAAAAAAATTTCACTTTACAATGGCATGCCCTTCCGTAATTTTCTTTGGCATGTGCTAGCATCTCCAAGATCCAAAGGGGGTAAAACAAACACCTTATTAGATGGTTTCAAACCTTAAATGGGATAATATGTCTAAGGTACCCCCCTCTAATGGGGGTGGAAAATGATAAATAAGTGAGATGGAGTAATGGGCGAGAGGGGAAATCATGGGCCACATATAAGGGCATAGGTACAACTAGATAAGGGGATGCCCACACCTAGGTATATAATGTATAGGAGGGAGAAATAGTGGTACATGAGGTGCCCCAACCTTGATTTTTCCACCCTTCTTTATATTTCCTTTGCCTTTTAAGAATTTTCTCTAATTAATTGCTTGGGGCTCAAAGGACAAGGGCATGATGTGTAATATATAGCAGTGATTAGCCCCTTTATGGTAGGGTGGTTCATTTCCCTCTAGGGGTTGGGACAATCCTAGGTTCCTCAATGAAAAGGAGGCTCATGTAAGGCCTATGGAACCATGGTGATGACCATGGATGGGGTAGAGCTCATGTGTTGGCTTTTGTCCACATGCTAATTATTTTTGTCCCGACCATCTTTTTCATTTTGTGGTACAATTTCCCATTAAGTGTGGCCAACTGTGCTTTTTATTTTTCTTTTAACTGCTTCAACCTCTGGGGCATCATTATATTCCTAACCCTAGGTGGGGGCAAGAGGATAGTGAGTTTTCCCCCATGTGGACCCAGAGAGACAATGGGGACCCAAGTGGGAGAAATGATGAGTGTAAATATAGTGAATGGAAAGGGAGTAATAGATGAGAATAAGGGAGTGGGACCACACACCCAAAGTTAGGGTTTCCCAAGTAGTACCTCCCTAGAACCAAATGGTATATAAAGGATATTCCACGGGACTAAGATCCATTGTAACATCCAAAAGAGATCAAGGGGACATGAGCACAGGCTAAGTCCACTCTTTTTTCCAAATCCCCCATCAATCCATGCTCATAAGTATCGTGATATGTAAACTCAATACTCAATTACCAAATGACAAGACATACCTTTAGATTCGGGAGGCCCGCTTTCAAACATACGATCAAGATAGGTGAGTGAGGGACCATACGACTGGCTCAGGTGGCAGAGAAATGATGCAATGAGCTAGAAGAAGGTTGCAAGGGGCTATTGGCTACAGGCTAAGGTCCATCGTGGAGAAAAATTTCTCCTAGGGATATCACCCACGAAGTGGTGGGTAACTATGGATCCAACTGGGATGTGATATCTTGAAAAAGTGGAAAATGCTACTTGAGCGGGAGGTCACGAGAACTCCAACAATCTCTTGGTCATCGTAGACCTATTATATGCACATGTCAAAGATCAAAACCACGGGATTTTATTTTTTCACGGTGTCTTATGATCACCCATGCTTAATGTCAAATCATAAAATCAAAAAGTAATAAAATATGCAATTTTAATCTAAATGCAACTAATCCATCATGAGAAATATCATATGAGGTTAGTTCTAATGAAAAAATCAACATGCAATGCATCCCACTCTAATATTCATTATATACAACATCAAGTGTTCGGTGTAATCATAGATCCAATTCAACCAACATATCAATTGATTAATACAAGAATGCATGTTTCCATGATTATTTTTTTAATGGAACCAAAAGAAAAAATGGAAATAATAATATGAGGGGTTACAAGGACGAGAGGTGGGAAAAAAAGACACCCATATGCAATAGAAAGGAACCCTGGAAGAAGGAAAAGACACCAACCGAGAGGATTCAATTTTTTCCTCTAACTAGGAGATGGAAATGTCAATGATCAGGTACATGAATCTTTGATGAAGAACTATTTTGATCTTATCATCCTCAGGGTAAGGAATAAATGCCTCAGACATTTTTAGGAAAATATGATTTTGGACATTGTGAAAACAAGAAGTGGGCTCATCATTGTATTTGGGGAAAATCCATGATTCTTGTTTTTTTGGAAACCAACTCTTCATCAAAACTAGGGGAACAAATTGATCATAAACATCCATTTCCGCGGCAAGTACATAATAAGGAGTTGGATGCTAAAACATGAAGAAAAAATCCTTATCGGTGGCATGGCTAGAGGGAGCTCCTTCCTCAACTTCCTTTACATTAGAGTCATCAAAATTACCCACAATTTTGGGAGGCTCTTCTTTGATTGAATCATCTTGGAACATAAAAAAGAGAACCTTCCAATCACCAATAGGGGCTTCATAAGGACCAACATTGTTGTTCAGGAAGGGCGGAGTATCTTATTCTTTCCTGAGATGATTCTTATGGATATGAGAGACCATGGGGTCTTCATAGTCATACCAAATTCCCAAATCAATAACACCAAAGTCACTCATAAATTATTCATTTATTTGACTATCATGGTCCTCCTCAATATCCTATAATTCTTCACTATATACTTCGTGTTGGCTAGGATGTCATTCGTTCTCTTCTTTGGATGAGGAGGGCTTTTCCTCCTCCATTTTGTCTCGAAGAATGATGCCCAAGGTATTTACTAAATGATTTTGACGGAATGCTTCAAGTAGAAGGTCATCGGTAGGACTCCTTTTGTATTCATGCTTCATATTATCGATCTTTTTCGATTACTTCTGATAGTATGAGAAAATATCTTGTGAGTTATATGTGGCCATCAACTTCTTGCAAGACTCCTCATATTCCATCATCCATTCTGGCACCACCTGAGGGCTCTTAGGGTTGAGATTTTCTTCAGTATACTTAGGAGATATGCTTTCTAATTCATCCGTCTCTTTTTTGGTATTATCCCAAAGGCACTCATAAAGTACTTGGTCTTGATTATTTGGATAAGGGTAAATACACTCTTCCTCAAGAAAAAAAACACAATTAATGACCAATTTCTCTTGAAGGGCCATGTCCAACATTTGGCATACATCTTCATGAGACTAGAAACTTGATCCCTCATGCAACAAGAACTATGTAGTCAACATCAGAAGAGAAGGAATGATTTTAAGTCTATATAACTCAATATAATCGGTATGGGGGGAAATCGATAAGACAAAAAATTCTATTTTTTCACAAGGTTGAGTTATCTTTTTCTTTGAAAGATAACTCATGAACCTTACAACATGATTAACTACAAAATGTGGATCCCCATCGAATGTTGGAATATTCTTCATGGATTTCAGTGAGGGATGTTTCGGGATCCCTGTCATATCTATGGTGGGGAAATATGCATTCAACATATTATTGGGTCATTGATGACATGGGAGTCGCCAGGGGGAATGAAATTTCCTTGACAAATTCTTGCTTCACCCTACAAGCATTGACCTTAGAGACCAATGAAGAACTAGGGATTTGTTATTCCAATGGAGTCGCCAAGAATGATATATCAATATTGTTGTATATATAGCTAGACACATGTATCATCCCTAACAACGGTGCCATAATGGTTACCACTCAAACCAATAGGGGTTCCTAACATGGAAACTACTAGACTAAGGGAAACGGTGGAGGCTTAGCCCACTGTCACCACAACTAAGACTCCCTGCTCTTTAGAAACTTTCACCGATGGGAGGAGTCCCAATATTTTTGGGAAGCCACTTACAAAGGATAAGTAAATGAATAGGTATGAAGTGGTCCCATAAACCCTTTCCCAAGGAGGAGGTGAAGAATGGAACTTTCTTTCTCTTTAAGAAAGAGACTTGCCTTCCAAAGAGAGAGGGGGTGAAGATTGGAGGGTGAATATGAAGGGTAAAACTTTTAGAGGTAATTCACGATCCCAAAAATCCTATAATAACTTGGATTCTCAAATAATCCTTGATGAATAATCTTTAATGAGAAATGGGACCACATGGGACCAAGTGGACACAACCCAAGTTTGGGGATGGAATATAGCAACCAATGTTGCTTCTGTCTTGGAAAAGGTGAGGGGGAAGGATAAAACAATATTTTTTACTTCAAACGGTCAAATTGATCCTGCCAGGTTCCAACCTTGGGAAACACGGGGTAAAAACTAGTCCTAGATCTAGGGCTTGAGGTATTGGTAGATTCCAATATCGTAATTCATCCAAATTCGGAGGAGAGAAAGGGTACCCACCAATGCAATTGCCTCTAGGAGATCAAATTTTTCATGTGGTGAGGTTCCCAGGAATTTGATGCCCTAGGAAACCTAATGGGGCTAAACCTGGGAAAAAGGGAAAAAATTCAAAAATAGTGGAAATTGACCACCCTTTTGTGAGGGACCAAGGACTAATCCACTTGGGGTGATCTGAAAATGGAACTATTTGTAATGCCATTCAAAGTATCCATTTCCATTTAATTAAGTGTGAAAAGTATTGTCCATGTCTTGCAGGTTAAACAAAATGTTTTTGGTAATATTTTCTGAGTTTTTGTGCGAGTAAATGTTAATTAATTTTATTGATTAAAATATTGTATTAGAAATACACAGCAAGAGAAATTCACCATAGCATAACACAACAAATTGATGAGGCAGTTCACCCCTCCTAGGCTACATCTGTCGGGTCCAATGCTCCCAATGGGTATGTCCTTGCTCTATTAAGTTTCTCAAAATGGTTATACAGTGAAATATATGCCCAGACAGGAAAAAAAAACTGTGAATTTGACTTCAGAAGACAAAAATAAGCTAAAAATGGCTTTTGTTTCACCTCAAATAGTGAAGTACAACCCAAAATAGCTCCATATTCCTAATGGCCCTAGTGGCTCTTTCCTCTTACCTGAAGAAAAAATGGCTGAATAACACCTCATTTCACTCCGCAACCTGTCCCAAACACTCTCGAATGCTCAAAATAGCCAAAATTAACTAAAAGTTTGTCCAAATTGGTTCAATATTGTGAAAGTTATGACCAAAACAAATTTTTTCCCAATGTCACTTGAAAACCCCACTAAATGTGGGCTAACTCCAGTTAGGAGCACTAATTTTGGCATAATCCCCAAATTTGGTGGAACGCACCCCAAATAGGGTGGAACCACTAACAATTACAATAAATGATGGCAGTTATTGGTCACATGAAGTCCGTTGAATCCGCCGGTGGAATGTGGGACCTAACGATTTTGAAACCTCCGCATTAATTCTTGAGAGTGGTCACATTTGTTAATGGTTAGCATTAACCATTGCAATAACTCCCACTGGTGATAGGCTCTTGGTCCATACCTTATGGTCATGTTGCTGAGGGTTGGCCCTTAGGAGTTGGCCCCCATTTTCCTCCGCCCAAATCAAATTCAAACAATAAATATAAGTCTTCACCATAGGAGTTAAGGAACATGGTGTAGGTGGATTGGTAGAGTGTTGTGCTCATGGCCGTGAGGTCCGGGGTTCAAACCTCACAGACCCATAAAAATTCTATCACTCCACAATGACTCTGGCCTGGGGCCACGTGGCGCCCTCTAGGCTTGCCATGTGGCACCCTTTAATTGGTCATGAAAATTTACATAGTCAACAAATCAACCAATAAGGAGAAGTCACTTGTCGAATTCTAGTACATCCACAGGGAATATTCCAGGGGAATACTCTTTGGAATATTCCAAAGAATATTATTTTCTTAGTTTTTCCAAAATTGAAAACTCAACTTTGGTCAACTAATTTTTTGAATGATACTAAAAACTTCAAACCTACATAACTTTCACATATGACTTCGGATTTGAATCCTGTTCATGGCGACATAATCACAGTGACGAGGCCTTTCCATTCGTTTAGGTTGCAACCAATTCTAAGAAGTTCCATTTTTTAGCATTGTTTTCAAATTGGACATGATCTCCTGATCACACCTCCCAAATGGGAAGCTTTTGGACCCCAAATGCTTTCTGAATTACAGAAATTGAAGATGAGGAGAATGATTCGCCACTCTTCCAACATTGAACCACTGAAATCTTACCGACTTCATCAAATTGAGCTTCTCATAAAAAGATAAATTCTTCCTTGAATCGGCTGACCGACTATTGCTAACCTTAACTGAGTCATAATGAAAATTTTTGAAATTTGCAGAACAAAAACTATAATTTGCAGAAATCATATTGTTCCTACAATGATCTACCTTCAAAGGAAACTGGAAATAAGATTCACCTTGCCAAATGTCCTTATGGAGATGTTTTGCCGAATGAGCCATGTACTTGTGTCAATTGCCGATCAAGTTTTCTCGCCATACCAATCTGCCATTCTGAAACTAGAAATGACCCTTACTGAACTTTGTGCCGTCTTTTCTTGCATGCTTTACCCTATTTTGGATTTTTGCACCACCTTGCACCGACACTTTGTTCTCTGCACCGATCGACACCAAAGGCACTTTCTGAAACATCTTGTCATCTTCTTCCAAAGACGACCTGCTTTCAAACTGAAACATATCATCATTTATATCAGAAATAACATGAAAATTATTATGTACAAAATATTTTTGCTTAATCATCAACAAAGTCAAATTTTGACTTGCATTGACAAGCCTTTTCAACTGCCCTGCATTTACTAAAGATGATTCTAGCTTCTTCCGATGTGATCTCACAATAAACTCCTTACCATCCTTGAACAAGTGTTACTTTTTCTCATGGCGATGAAAGATCACTTTTATGTCATATAAATATGGAATACCCAACACCACACCTGTAATTTCAAACGGTACCACATCTAGTTAAACCAAATCAACATAATGAGTTGTTATGGCGAAGCACAACATGCACTTTCTTGAGACTTGTAAATTAGCATCCTTGCAAATCCAACCAAGTGGATATGGCTTAGGATGTGGAATGGTTTCAAGTTTCATTTTCTTGACTAAGTATTTTGAGATGAGATTCGCTTTTGACCCACTGTCAAATAGTGTGTCTATCTTTGTGTGTTTTGAGACTATCCTCACATGAAAAAACTCTATCCTCCTCTCTTCATTTGGAGCTTCTATGTGACAGTTTAAAGTGCTATAACTGGGATTTGTTTCCTTTACAATCTCTTTCCCCTTTATGTTCTTTAGTACCATGGCTATGCTTTTAGTTTTGTCTCCTTATTCAGACCCTAAGTCTTGTTCAACAATTGCAACCATTTTGCCTTTTTCTTTGGCCTTATCTTTGGTTTTAAATTTTTCTGGCTTCAGCTCCGGATGAAGTTTCCAGCAATGGTTTTCATCATGGCTTGTTTTGGAATATTTTTTACAAAATAATTTTCCTTTTTATTTCCTAGAGTTTGCATTTATTTTTCTACCTTTGCCTTTAAATTCACTACCCTCATTCCCATCAAAAGATTGTTTACCTCTAGCCTCTAAATGCGTGGCTTGTACACAAACCTCATCTAGACTAGTAGGATTGAACATAAGGATATTATGTATAAGATAGGTGTGTAAACCACCTATATATTTAAGCAAAGTCTCCTAGCTATGCAAATCAATTCCAAGTAATAAAGCCCTTCGTCTAAACTCTTGAGTGTAATATTGAACACTTTGTCCCTTAAGTTGTCTAAAACTTTGCCAATTCATGATAGCCTTTTGTAAATGAGCTAATGGATAAAATTGCTGCTTAATTGCGGAAATAAATTCATCCCATCATAAGTGATATTACCATGTTTTTTAATTTCATCCTTGGTCTTGGCTTCCCACCATACCAATGTTTCTCCTTCCATTCTCAAAGAGGCTAACCGAATCTTGGTGTAGTCTTCATGAAGGTTTTGTATCCTCAAGTAAACTTCCAACTGTCTTATCCAATTGTCAAGTTTCTCTGCATTGACCTCACCATTAAACATAGGAAACTCAAATTTAACATCAAGCTTTAAACATGGACTTTTACCAGCAGTTTTAGACTTGTGAGATTGATTCACCAAAGTTGAGGATGACGATGTAGAGGAAGAGGATGAAGATGGGGATGGTGGATCACCATTTCCTCCATGTCCTTTCTTTGACTTGTCATCACTTTTCTTTCCTCCTAAATAACCCTCTTCTTCTTTTTGATGTCTAGACCCTTCTTCAACAAGCGTATCATTCCTTTCTTGGTAGAGTATCCTTACCATCTCTGTCATGTCTAGGAAAGCTTTTTGAAATACTCGTTCTTATTCTTTGGGATCAATGTATTTAGGAGCTTCTCCTTCTCTTGAAGACATGCTTGAGGCTTCTTCTATGGCTCTCGGAGGTGGCTCTCTGGCCCTTCTTAGTTGTGGATTACTTTGTGCACTAACCATGTGTCCTTCACCTCTCTTGAGTTTAAGCCTAGTAAGCATCAAAACTTGCAAAACAATCAACTATATCTTTGCAAAAGAACAAATGTAGAGTAAAACTCTAGCTCTCATACCAACTGATCTGAAAATGGAACTATTTGTAATACTATGCAAAGTATCCATTTCCATTTAATTAAGTGTGCAAAGTATTCTCCATGTCTTGCAGGTTGAACAAAATGTTTTTGGTAATTGTTTCTGAGTTTTTGTGTGGGGAAATTTTAATTAAGTTTATTATTTAACATATTATATTAGAAATACACAGCAAGAGAAATTCACCATAGCATAACACAACAAATTAATGAGGCAGTTCACCCATCCTGGGCTACATCTGTCGGGTCAAAGGCTCCCAATGGGCATATCCTTGCTCTATTAAGTTGCTGAAAATGGTTATACATTGAAATATATGCCTAAAAAGGCAAAAAAAACTGTGAATTTGACTTTAGAAGACAAAAATAAGCTAAAAATGGCTTTTTTTTTCAGCTCAAACAGTGAAGTACAACCCAACACAACTCCATCTTCTTGATGGCCCTAATGGCTCTTTTCTCTTCCTTGAAGAAAAAATGGCTGAAGAACACCTTGTTTCACTATGAAACCTATCCCAAACACTCCAAAATTCTCAGAATAGCCAAAATTGACTAAAATTTTGTCCAAATTGGTTCAATATTGTGAAAGTTATGGCCAAAACAAATATTTTGCTCAATGTCACTTGAAAACACCACTAAATGTGGGCTAGTTCTAGTTAGGAGCCCTAAATTTGGCATAATCCCTGAATTTGGTGGAACACACCCCAAATAGGGTGGAACCACTAACATTTACAATAAATGCTGGCAGTTATTGGTCACATGAAGTCCATTGAACCCACCGGCGGAATGTGGGACCTAACAGTTTTAAAACCTCCGCATTAATTCTTAAGAGTGGTCACATTTTTAACGGTTAGCATTAACCGTTACAATAAATCCCGCCAGCGATAGACTTGTGGTCCATAACTTATGTTCATGTTACGTGGGTGTTGGCCCTTAGGGCCTAGCCCCCATTTTCCTCTACCCGAATCAAATTCAAACAATAAATATAAGTCGTCACCACAGGAGTTAAGGAACACGGTGTAGGTGGATTGGTAGAGTGTTGTGCTTGTGGTGGTGAGGTCCAGGGTTCGAACCTCGTGGACCCATAAAAATTTTATCACTCCATAATGACTCTGGCCTGGGGCCACGTGGCAGCCTCCGGGCTTGCCACGTGGCATCATTTAATTGGCCACAAAAATTTACATAGTCAACCAATCAACCAATAAGGAGAAGCCACTTGTTGAATTCTGGTACATCCACAGGGAATATTCTAGGGGAATATTCTTTAGAATATTCCAAAGAATATTCTTTTTTAAATTTTTCCAAAATTGAAAAGTAAACTTTGGTCAACTAATTTTTTGAAGGATACTGAAAACTTCAAATCTGCATAACTTTCACATACGATGTTGGATTTGAGTCTCGCTCATGGTGCCAGAATCGCAATGACGAGGCCTTTTCGGTCCTTCAAGTTGAAACCAATTCTGAGCAGTTCCATTTTTGAGCATTTTTTTCAAATTGGACATGATCTCCTAATCATGGGGATATGGATTCAAGGATGATAATGAGTAAGAACTCGGTTTCTTGTTCAAGGAGGCCAATAAAGTCATCTTCATCCAATGTTAAGGGAAAACTAAGAAAAATGACCTTCAATAATTTATACTGTTAGTGTCAGTATTTTCATACCGCCATCAATGATCAAAAGTACTCTTTTCATATCATTTTAGGAGCCCCACTCAGAATTTTTTTATCATTCCATTAGGTCATGCAAAAAATTTACTCACTGATGGTAGTCCTAGTCCAAAAACATCACTCCTCCTCAAAAATTCATACTTGTTGGCCCACCTTCATGTCTTGCTAGGCATGCTTCAGTCATGAAAGTTCATTTCATCATGTCATTATGTCAGTCAGGACACCATGAGATCCAATCTTTCAAGATTCCATTAGATTTCTATGGTTTTTCAAGGTTCCATTAGGTCCATTAGGGTTTTCAAGGTCTCAATAAAAACATCATCTCCTGCATAAAATACCGGCAAGTGAAGGAGTAAGAATAAACAAGATTTCATCAGCAAAATAGTTTGTAATTTGATTTTTTAAGCAAAAGTGTACTTTTATGTTTTTAATATATACTTATTCTCATGGTTCCAAGTGTTGCAATTTAAAAGTTCCATCAGCCAAAAGGAAGAGATTCAAATTCATTATGTTTCCAAATCCATCAAGAGATCAAATTAGAAGATCACATTCAAAGGTAAATTGTAAAATACAAGTAAAGTTTGAGAAAGAAAAGTGGGTCCTAAGACCAATTTTAAAAATTTAAACAAGATATAAAGGCCATAAAAGACCAAGGGAAGGCTCATTTTCACTCTCATCCATCGATGTCTCACTCACCTACTCTCCATATACCTCTCTTGACCTTTTCCCAAGCCCATTTCTCTCATTTCCCTCACTTTCCTACAAACACTAGCCTATTGCTACACTTTTTACACCCTCCTAGGTTAGGGCCATGTTTTTCCCTTTTGGACCCCTTCCACTCACTCATTTCTAGAAATTCCACTTCTGTACACTCTCTAACTTCTATCCCTATTCCCCAAAATTTCCCTAAGAATTTACATAGCCCTAACCCCTTCATTCCCCTCCCTCTACAAGGTAGTCCTAAATCCCCTGCTTTTCCTACACCAAACCCTAATTTCCTCTCCCACTAAGCTAGGGTTTTCTATGGAATCAGAGACATTTGAGAAGAGGAGGCAAAAGGGAGGTCATTTCAGTAAAGTATGAGGCCATTCCAACTCATAAACATCATGTCTCCATCATTTTTCAAGAAGTCATTCCAAGGGACAAATCATTTGAAACACATAGGGCCAGTTTTTATTCAAACTGTTCTTATGACCTAACAGAGATGAATTTGACAAAAGTGAGAGAATTTTCGTCCATCACAGGCCAAGGAAGAAAAACCTCCTTCAATTTTTACAGAGGTGTCATGGTTTTGGAGAAATGTCAAAAATATAGTTGCTACAAGAGGTTTTTTGCACTTATGGAGTGACCTTGGTAAAATCAATATTTCTCCTATATGGAGTGTCCAAATGACTTGCTTGATAAGTCAAATGACAACTAGACAGAGATATATTTCCAATGCACTATCATGAGCTCCATTTGGAGTCAAGGAAGGTCTCCAAAAGTTTCCTGCAAGATCACACATCATTTTTGCACCCTCATTCTGCACTTTTTTACCAGTCTTGGGAGAATTGATTTTTTATGAGATATACTTGATCATTTTTAGTGCTCAATAGGTTCATTATGTATCCAAGAGAGATATATTTCTAACGAGCTATCAAGAGCTCAATTTGGACATCGGAAGGCCTCCAAAAGTGGCCTACAACATGGCGTTGCGCCCTTGTTTGAGGCACTTTTTGGCCAAACGAAGACCACCAAAAGAGGAAAAATGACAAGTAAATTCCAAAAAAAAATGTTTCTAAGCTTGGTTTGGACAACTAGTAGGTGAAAAGATGAAAAAACACAAAAAAATCAATGTTCTGCCTCCTTTTTTGGCTTGGCGCTATGCCCTTGACCAGCTATGGGATAATCACTTTTTTATAGTGCAAATAAACTCCATTCAGAAAAATAAAGACATTTCTGAATTCAAACCCTGTGGATGCAAGGAGTTTGTTTGATGCCTATATCATGTAATTTTTCAGTCATTTCACTAGTTGGAATCAGTTAGGTGTTGGATTTTTTATCAGAGACTCTATTGTAATCATTTTGGCAGGAGCTTAATAAAAGTGTTGCAACTATTTCTTTGGGATACCTATGGTATGGTTTTCTAGCATTGATTTTTATTCAGTTTTCATATGTTTGAATGTGTTGTCTTCATAATTCATTGCACTTCTATTTTATGATCAATTTTAAGTTAGAGAAACAGAATTCATCTCACATGCTCTGTTTTGCGAAAGTTTTCATAGTTTGTTCATATTTCTTTCAATTTAGGAAGAATTCATCTTTCATGCTCTTCCTAGCTCCTCACCTATTTAAATCATTTTGTTGGGGTTCCATTGTTTTGGCCAGATTGGCAAGACCAAAAGACTAGACAACATCAAACCGCTTTGGGACCTTAGGATCTAGCCCTCCTGGATCCAGAGAGGGATCTCTCTATATAAATGTAAAGAATGATATATCTTTAAAGCTCAAAATGAGATATTAGGCTAGGTATGAAGCACGAGGGTTTTTTTGATTTGGTTGGTTGGATTGGTAGGAGATCATTAACTGAGAAGGTTATGGGATGAAAGGAACAAAGCAGCAGGATGTTTCGGCAAAAGAAGATAGGTCAAGAAAGTGTCAATCCATTGCGCTATGGAGTCATGAAAGGGGATTACTTGCATAACAACTAACCAAGGTTTCCATAGGGAAATTCATCTATAATAAAGGATTTTTTAGATAGATGGTGGAATGGAACATTTAGGAGTGAAGGTGAAAGAAAGAAAGAAACCCAAGTGCAGTTTGTAGATCAGGTAAAGAATTTTAACCTATCCTTCTTTGAGATACTCATAGTAAACTATCAATAAAGACACAAGGGTAGCCTAAGATCAGATCAGAGGTCATCTAACTCTAGACCTGCTTTCAGCATACTCTCAAGGAAAACAATTAAGATTTGAACACAAAACTAGGCCTAAGATCAGAGAAGGGATTTTATGTTGGGTGTAGAGCCTGATTTTCTTGTTTACTTTGTATCACAAAATTGGACCCTTGTACCTTAAAAGGGGTGGCAATGCCGCCCGTAATTAATCGCTATCGTGGGGGGTCCAGGGGGGGCGCAGTGCTTTTTGGAGCCCCCCCCTGGCGGGGGTTCGGGGGCAGTGCCCCCGAAGCTAAAAACAGATGTAAAATTGCCTTGTAAAAGTATAGTAATTTATAGTCAATCTGGGCCGTTCATTAGGAAAATGATCTGACGGTAGAGGTTATGTTTAGATTAGGGATTTTTTCCCTAGAAGGCAACCCCCTTGTATATATGAGGGCATTGTATTGTGGTTGTGTATTATGCGTGTATTCTCAGAGCGAGAAACAGAGAGGGAGATTGTGAGAGAGAACAGATGATATTACAGTGGATCTGTTGTAGGTTTTGTCTCTTCATTTTTGCTGGATAATAGAAAGGAAGGACTGGCTGTTCGGGGTGGACGTAGCCCAAACTGGGTGAACCACGTATATCTGTGTCTCTCTGGTTTTATGTGTTTTGTGTGCTTGTATTTTTCGTATATTTTATGTGTTTCATTGCTCTGTAATATTTAATTTTCTAACATTTTAACCTTCAATTCTTTGACACTAGCTCAAAGGGATCTTAGAAGGGCCAATCTATTGGAAAAGGACCCCAGTGGACAGGGCTAACTCTAAATCCCCAGTATCCGAATTATTCTAGCTTAGACCTAGCAATAACATCTAAGCAACAAACTCCAAAACTCATACATCAGCAAGCATGGTCAGGCCCACATATTTGATTGGTTAAATTACAAGAATTTATGCCTAGATACACGATCAGCAAAAAACATACAAGATAAGAAGAGCAGGAAAGAATTAGGGTACCATGTAGGGGTATATCCTAAGCCTGATTTACTGATTCTTATCATAGAATAATGGACAATATGATTAAAATGAAATAAGACAATGCAGTAAGGAAAACATCACCCATAATATAGACCAGGATCCTGTGAAATTTGCTTGTTTAATTGATGTGAAAAACCAGTCACATACCTTGAGCTCAATGGTTGTTACAGTCCAAACTTTCTCCTCCCAGCCTACTAAATTAAAAAATACTCAGCTACTTCCTCTAATAACAGTTCTAAGAGTCGAAAGAATCCCTACAACCAACAACAACAACAACAACGAATTCTTCAGGAGTTCTTATAGGAGAATGAGGAAGTGGAGTAGTAGCGAAGAGAGTTGGCCCAATTAAATGAAGAACTTAATGTTTCTTGGCCTTTGGGAGGCTTGATGGGTAAGAAAGGTCATGCTCCATGCTTCATTTAATGGTCCTCTGCTTGTAATTTTACTCTGACTGTCTATTTTTGACCTTTGAAATAAGCAAGGGGGATAGAAATCTGCAGGTTTCCCATACTTCCATAACTGTTGCTTATGCTATTTGAGGCTTAATGTATGAGAATATTGACTTCACGGATATTTCTTATCTTTAAAATAACTCTGCTGATAGTTTGAAGTAAATGTTTAGCTGTCTTTAGGCAAATATCCTTTGTTCTGGCAGTGACTAAGCCTCCTTTGATTTCTGTGAGGCTGCAAGTGGCTTTTGGTAGCTGGAGAGGGGTCTATTTGCCTCTGGTGTGGTGGTGGAAGCGTTCTCAGACTGATAGATTTCTTTTCTTTACCTTAAACATTGTTAATTTTCCTTCCGATCTGTGTTTTAGGCTTAATTTGGCTTCTGATATTGTTTTAAGGTCTTCATGTTGTATTTCCATCCTTTTATCATTGGATTATGTTCTTAATCTTCAATAACAGGTTAAAATCTTTTCATTTCCTTCACTGATACACTTTTCGTTGCTATGATGGCCTTTCTGCACTTTGAATCACAGTGACTGTGGTTATGGAGACAGAGTGAATTTCTCACTCCGTAAACCCTGCACAATACAATAAACTCATTATGAAATCTAGGGGAGTGGTGGAAAATTGCTGTGGAGGCCTGTGGAATGGAGGTGGAAATGGTGGATGCAGGTGAAAAACGGGCAAAAGAACTTAAAAATGGAAAGAAATAGAACTAACAAAGGTTTGGTGCAAAAATGGTTTCGGGCCGTCCGATTAGATCTGATGGAAGAGATCTACGGTCGAGATTCACTGGTGGAGCTATTGTAGAGGTGTTAGGTGAAATAAATTATCTTTAGTGCAAAACACCAAAGTTAATCCTTTTGGAAAAATACAAAGAAAAATGATTAAAATCATTGAAAGCGGAGGCTTAGGTGGTGGGACCTGGAGGGCAGTAAAGGGAAAATAGCTGGCGGTATTCGCGCGGGGTCGAGGGCGGTAAGATGATTTCTGAAAAAAAAACGTGATATGTTTCGCTGCTTTACATGTGGAATTTCAAAACTGCCCATTTCGCGTTTTTTTGGAACGTTAACCTTCAAGCGCGAAAAACGAGAAAATGAATATTGACTATCGGATGAGGGCACTGTGATCGGACGGTGCGTGTTTCTACATGAAAAAGGTAAGATGCGCTGGTGGAACGAAGGGGAATGGTTGGGGAATGGTTAAAGTGGATTAGATCTCAACCGTTAGATCTATAGAATAGACGGTAAAGATTAAAAGAGGGAGTGGTAAGGCAAGGGGTATGTGAACGGGCGGGATAAATGATATCCGTCGGATCCGAAGGGGTGGATGGTTAGGATTCAATCGGAGAATTTCTTCGGGCCTAGTGAACAAACGGAAAATGGGCTGTGCGATTGGATCTCAGCCATTGGATCGGCGGGGAGATCGACGGTCCACATGTAATCGGAGGGGAAAATGGAGAGGAGCAATCAGACGCAATGCAATTAGTGCTGGGCCATCGGATTATGAAATATCAAAGGTGGGGATTCAAAGTGGAGGTCGATAGACCAAAGCTCATTGAATCAGGAAAAATAGGAATAACAAAGGAAAGGCTCCAACAGGAAAGTCTAATTGCGATTAGCACTCGGGGCTTTAGCGCCTGGTCTCGGGTGCAGTTCATATGTGGGGAAGTGGTTAGGGGCTTAGCCAAAAGGGGCTTAAGGCTTCAAATGTAAAGGGGTTTTTTTAAGCCAAAATGAGTGATTTTCAAGGAATTTTTGGCTTTCGGCAAAGGAGAAAAAGGGGGTTTAAGCCTGTAAAAGGGATTTTTAGGGGCTTAAAAGGATTTTGGAGGTTTTTAAGAAGGATATGGAGGTTCTGAAGGGGAAAAGGAAGCTTAATGAAAATTATGGGAAAGGAGTAAAAATGGGAATTACAGATGCCTTTTGAAGCATTCTTTTTCACCAAACAGTGAGGCTTTTTAGTGGAAACAACAATGAAGATTGTTCAAAGGGAAAAAGACACATGGAGGCTTCAAGAATGATATGTTTTCAGAGGAAATGTATTTCTTGAAGGCTCAAAACACATTTTAGCCACCTGTTTTCTTGTCAAAAAATTCATAGGTGGCTAACAGTGGCTCCACATGGGGATGGCATCTTCCGGAAGGTGTCAAGAATCTCAAAAAATGATCTTTGGAGTAGGCCATATGCCTGGTACTTGACACATCCTTTTCTTTTCTTGTATCAGCTACCATAAATCATGAAGACATCTTATCAACAGTAATATTCTCCCAAACAACTACCTACCCATACTATTGTCCTAACATTTTTTCTTCTGGGTGCATTTGGACTTGCAGACCCTTTAAATCATCAATTTTTTACAGACAGGAAAATAAACCTATTCTACTACTACCCACATTTCTCCATGAGACTAGATTAAATAGTTGGCCTCATAGTTTCTCTACCTAAACTAATATCTGCTAGGATTAAACTGTCTAGCAAATTTCTTTCTCTACATTTTAAGACAGAAATTGAAAAATAGTCAAACCAATATTAGACTGTCTGGTTTGCTGCGGGACCATGAAATAAAGAAAAAACTACTCATGGAATGAACTATGTAGAAATTTAGAAACAACCGAATAAACTCTCACAGATTAAGCTTTATTGAGATTTCCTACCTACCCTACTCTAACATGAGATATTTACATGTCTAGCTTACAAAATCTCTTTTCCAATACATCAATTCAATCAGATGATCCCATGACTGGTCCTTTTTGCTCAATTCTTTGAGCATGCTGGATAGGCAGGGCCACTCCCATTCTCTTTGTTTTATAACAGTAGATTTTAAAATATTTCTTGTTATCTGCAACAAGCTGCTCAAAATGACCTTTGATCCTTCTTCAAATGTCTGCAGGAAATGAGCATAAGGATCATGGAATGATACCTGGTTGTGAATATTTGGTAGGCAGGCTTCAACCAGGATTACTTCTTCTTCCACTGGATCAAGAAAAATACTTTTTTGAGAAAGAAAATATTCCTCATCTTCATTATCTGAACTGGAGGAATCATCATATAATGCAAGTTTTTCCTCTTGTAGCTCTAAGATATTATGATCTGGTGGGCTGAGCTCTGTGAAAATATCAATGTATTCTTGAGCAGGGATTTTTTCTATTGCTTCCTCTTTTTCAAGAGAAGGCTCCTTGTTTTCAATCTGCTCAAAAATTTCTTCCTTTGTTTCCTCTTCTCCCTGTGATATGAAAGGCTGCTGATATTCAATCATATGGAAGCTATTACTAATGATCTGAGGTGTAACAGAGTGAAAATTCAATGAATCTTCATTTATTACTAGGCTTTCATAACTTTCCCCATCAGTATCATAAATGGCCTGACTTGGCTCATTACTTTCTTGAAGCTGAAGGAGCTAATTTTCCTCCCACAAATCTTCCAATGATGGCTCTGCAAGATCATCTTTTATTTGGAAAACCTTATCATCAGACAAATCAAAACTAGGAAACTCATTGAAGTAAGTAGTGCTACCAATCAGACATATAGGATTATCAGCGAATCTTTCTTCATTATTACTTACAGGGGGGCTTTCTGGATCTTCATAATCAAACTCAATATATGAATGAGCAAGAGTATCTGTTCTATAAAATAATTTAGAGGCATGCTGCCTATTGATGATCTGATCTATTTCTTCTTCTGTCAAAGGGGAAGATTTTCTTGTGTTTCTTTGAGCAGAAGAGCAACAACTCTCTGTTTCTTGTATTAGTTGATTTGGAGGTTGGATGTCTTCTTGAGTCTCTTCTTGGAATCCTTCATTTGTGCTAGCAGGGACACCTTGAGGATTTTTGAATGTTTCCTAATCTCTTCCTGATTCAAACAATTCCTCATGATTAGGATGATATTCAGTTAGAATACAAGACTCGTGAGTTGTTTCCTCTATATGATCAGGGTGCCACTCTTCTTGTGGAATCTAAGATGAGCTATCATCTAGAGGGGAAGTCTCTATGTGTGTTGGTTCTTCTTCCACCTCAAATTCTACATCTTCCATGTGGTCACTTGTTTCCTCAAAACAACGTTCCCTATTAGCTTTTGCCATCAAGTCATGATGTTCTCTAATCAGCATGGTACAAGACATGGGTAAGAAATTAGGCAGTTCTTGATCACTTTCCTCTTCATCTTCTATAGATTATTGAGCATAATACATGTCTTGCTCATCATCTAGGTATTGAGTTTGTTCTTGATCTGGAAAATGCATGGGCTGCTCTAGATAATCAGCATTTGTATTTAAATTAGCCACATACATCTCCACTACTTCACCAAATTTGTCCACCAACATTATAATTTTATCCCCTAAAGAATTTATCTTTGCTTCTTGATCCATACTTGGATCCATGTTTTTACAAAGAGGTCACTGTATCTTCTCAACCAGTTCAGAGTCTTCTACCAGTGGATTCATTTGGTCTTTGGAGAGTTATAGAGTGTGGAGTCGCCAGGTGGATAAATGTGAATGCTTGAAATAGGCTGATGTCCACCATCAGCAATTGAATACCAATCTAGACTAAGGGGTCTTCTCCCTAGCGGAGTCACCATTATGTTGGGGTTCCAATGTTTGGGCCAGATTGGCAAGACCAAAACACTAGACAACATCAAACCGCTTTGGGACCTCATGATCTAGCCCTCCTAGATCTAGAGAGGGATCTCTCTATATAAATGTAAATAATGATATATCTTTAAAGCTCAAAATGAGATATTAGGCTAGGTATGAAGCACGAAGGTTTGTTTGATTTGGATGGTTGGATTGGTTGGAGATCATTAACCGAGAAGGTTATGGGATGAAAGGAACAAAGCAGCAGGATGTTTCGGCAAAAGAAGATAGGTCAATAAAGTGTCAATCCATTGGGCTATAGAGTCATGAAAGGGGATTACTTGCATAACAACTAACCAAGGTTTCCATAGGGCAAGTCATCTATACTAAAGGATATTTCAGATAGATGGTGGAATGGAACATTTAGGAGTGAAGGTGAAAGAAAGAAAGAAACCCAAGTGCAGTCTGTAGATCAGGTAAGGACTCTTAACCTACCCTGATTTGACATACTCAGAGGAAACTCTCAATAAAGACACAATGGTAGCTTAATATCAGATCATAGGTCATCTAACTCCAGACCTTCTTTCAGCATACTCTCAAGGAAAACAATTAAGATTTGAACACAAAACTAGGCCTAAGATCAGAGAAGGGATTTTAACCTTCAATGCTTTGACACTAGCTTAGAGGGATCTGAGAAGGGCCAATCTGTTGGAAAAGGACCCCAGTGGATAGGGCTAACTCTAAATCCCCAGTATCCCAATTCTTCCAGCTTAAACCTAGTAATAAAATCTAAGAAACAAACTCCAAAACTCATACATCAGCAAGCGTGGTTAGGCCCACATCTTTGACTGTTTAAATTACAAGAATTTTCCCCTAGATACACAATTAGCTAAAAACATCCAAGATAAGAAGAGCAGGAAAGCATTAGGGTACCACGTAGGGGTATATCCTAAGCCTGATTTACTGATTCTTATCAGAGAATAATGGACAGTATTATTAAAATTAAATAAGACAATGCAGTAAGGAAAACATCACCCGTAATATAGACCAGGATCCTGTGAAATTTTCTTGTTTAATTGATGTGCAAAACCAGTCACATACCTTGAGCTCAATGGCTGTTATAGTCCAAATTTTCTCCTCTTGGCCTACTAAATTACAAACTACTTAACTACTTCCTCTAATAACGTTCTAACAGTCGAAAGAATCCCTACAGCCAACAACAACAACAACAACGAATTCTTCAGGAGTTCTTATAGGAGAATGAGGAAGTGGAGTAGTAGTGGAGAGAGTTGGATCAATTAAATGAAGAAATTAATGTTTCTTAGCCTCTGGGAGGCTTGATGGGTAAGAACGGTCATTCTCCATGCTTCATTTAATGGTCCTTTTCTTATACTTGTACTCTGACTGTCTGTTTTTGACCTCTGAAATAAGCAAGGGGGATAGAAATATGCAGGTTTCCCATACTTCAATAATTGTTGCTTCTGCTCTTTGAGGCTTAATGTAGGAGAAGATTGACTTCAGGGATATTTCTTATCTTTAAAATAACTCTACTGACAGTTTGAAATAAATTTCCAGCTGTCTTTAGGCAAATATCCTTTGTTCTGACAGTGACTAGGCCTCCTTTGATTTCTGTGAGGCTGTAGGTGGCTTTTGGTAGCTCGAGAGAGGTCAATTTTCCTCTGGTGTGGTGGTGGAGGCATTATCGAACTGATATATTTCTTGTATTTACCTTAAACATTGTTAATTTGCCTTCCTCTCTATGTTTTAGTCTTAATTTGGCTTCTGATATTGTTTTAAGGTCTTCATTCTGTATTTCCGCCCTTTAATCATTGGATTATGTTCTTAATCTTCAATAACAAGTTATAATCCTTTCATTTCCTTCATTGATACACTTTTCGCTGTTGTGATGGCCTGCTTTGAATCGCAGTGACTGTGCTTATGGAGACAGAGTGAATTTCTCACTCCGTAAACCCTGCACAATAAAATAAACTCGTTATGAAATCCAGGGGAGTGGCAGAAAATTGTTGTGGAGGCCTGTGGAATGGAGGCAGAAATGGTGGATGTAGGTGAAAAACGGGCAAAAGAATTTTAGAATGGGAAGAAATAGATCTAACAAATTTTTGGTGCGAAAATGGTTCCAAGCCATCCGATTTGATTTGATGGAAGAGATCTACGGTCGAGATTCACTAGTGGAGCTGTTGTAGAGGTGTTAGGCGAAAGAAATTAGCTTTAGTGAAAAACACCAAAGTTAATCCTTTGGGTGAAATAAAAAGAAAAATGATTAAAATCATTGAAAGCGGAGGCTTAGTTGGTGGGACTTGGAGGGTGGTAAAGGGAAAACAACTGGCGGTATTTGCGTGGGGTCGAGGGTGGTAAGCTGATTTCCGAAAAAAACGTGATATGTTTCACTGCTTGACACATAGAATTTCAAAACCGCCCATTTCGCGTTTTTTTGGAACGTTAACCTTCGGGTGCAAAAAAAACACGAAAATGAATTTCGGTCGTCGGATGAGGGCGTTGTGATCGGACGGTGTGGGTTTCTGCGCGAAAAAGGTAAGATGCGCGGGCAGAACGGCGGGGAATGGTTAAAGCACATTAGATCTCAACCGTCGGATCTATAGAATAGACGGTCAAGATTAAAAGAGGGAGTGGTAACGCAAGGGGTATGTGAATGGGCGGGATGAACGATAGCTGTCGGATCTGAAGGGGTGGACAGTTAGGATTCAATCAAAGAATTTCTTCGGGCTTGGTGAACAGATGGAAAATTGGCGATGCGATTGGATCTCAGCCGTTGGATCTACGGGGAGATCGATGGTCCACATGTAATTGGAGGGGAAAATGGAGAGGAGCAATCGGGAACGATGCGATCAGCATTGGGCCATCAGATTATGGAAGATCGATGGTGGGGATTCGAAGTGGAGGTCTATAGACCAAAGCTCATCGCATCGGGAAAAATAGGAATAACAAAGGAAAGGCTCCAACGGGAAAATTTGATTACGTTTAGCGCCCGGGGCTTTAGCGCTTGGTCTCGGGTGCGGGTCATATTTGGGGAAGTGGTTAGGGGATTAGCCGAAAGGGGCTTAAGGCCTCAAATGTAAAGGGGGTTTTTTAAGACAAAATGACTGATTTTCGAGGAATTTTTGGCTTTCGACAAAGGGGAAAAAGGTGTTTAAGCCTATAAAAGGGATTTTTAGGGGCTTAAAAGGATTTTGGAGGTTTTTTAGAGGGATATGAAGGTTATAAAGGGGAAAATGAAGCTTAATTAAAATGATGGGAAAGGAGTGAAAAAGGGAATTACAAAGGCCTTTTGAAGCATTCTTTTTCACCAAACAGTGAGGCTTTTTAGTGGAAACAATAGTGAAGATTGTTTGAAGGGAAAAAGACACATGGAGGCTTCAAGAATGATATGTTTTCAAAGGAAATGTATTTCTTGAAGGCTCAAAACATATTTTATCCACCTTTTTGCTTGTCAAAAAATTCATAGGTGGCTAACACATTCCATCCCAAAAATCCTAATGTGATATCCTTCTTACCTATCTTGCCCCATTGAATGGACTACAGCCCTAATCCTATTTTCCCTAACCTAACCTTTTTGACCAAATATCCTCATCCAGCAACCAAATCAAATCAAATCAAAACCCTTCTGCATTTTATACCTAGCCTAAAACCCTAATTTATCCATCCCTCTTGGCTGTGACCTTGTGGAGAGAGCACTCTCCATTTTGGTAGGTCTAGCTACTAAGCCAAAATATTGGTTTGTGGTTACCTCTGTTGTGATTTCTTCTTCAACCTTAGAAATCTGGTGGAGTGATAACATTTTAGCATCGTTGTCGAGGAACGAAAGATCAGATCTTCCCTGGGAAAGAATGAAAAATTTTGGATCTAATTGTTGATGGTGAAAAATAGTTGGACATATAGGAATGATGTACCATTTTTTGGCAATATGTTGTCCTTGAAGGAAACCTACTTGATGAAGTTGTTCTTAATGGAAACCTTCTTGATGAGTTTCCTATGATAAGAAACCTATGTGTTAAAGATGAAAAAATGATGTTTCTATAGATCAGTTCATATGTGATAGAGAAAGGAATTCCAGTAAGTGGCAGAGTAATAATAAATATAATATGGCACAATGTATATGCAAGTTTGATGAAGGAAACCCGCGTATGGATGAAATGTATACGCTACTTTTGTGAAGGCAACCTGCGTATACATTCAGAATTAGTATATACGTATTTTTTATGAAGAGAAGTTGTGTATACACGTGGATAAGAACGCTCCAAGTCGCGTATGCCTTTTTGCGCTCTAAAATTATAAAACCAAGGGGAATTACCATGGTATTAGCCCACTGACAACGAAAAAAAATGGTGGACTGGTGCTAAGGAGAGATGGTCTCTCTTCTTCTCTATCTAAACATTCTTCATTTTCATAATTTTATTCATGAAACATCATAGTATAATATTATATCACCCCCTTCACTCATATAATAGGACCCTTCGGTTATTTTAAATAACGCGCCCGTAACTATTATATCTCAGCTTTGGAAACAGTTTAATTATGGCTAAAAACCATTTTTGGAGTATTGCATAAAGTAATAACCCGACATTCAAACCTTGACAACTCTAATCCCCGAGCTTACAACCCCAACTCCATTAGTACTATCAATACGAAATTTTATTATATATATTATGCTCCACGGGCCCCACACACCCACTGTTTAATTAAATAAAAATTTAACCAATACAATACCACTAGGCCATACCTCAGTTTATTGCTCGTGCACTTCCTCCATGTGACTACCCTTGGATCAGCTGCTCTCCAGATCGAATGGCTTGGGCGAATATCATGTTTTTTCCACAGCTGAAGGTTAACATTCCAAAAAAATGTGAAATGGGCAGTTTCTGAGGGGTGACCTGTCAAGATTTGATAGGATCGCGTTTTTTTGTGGTGGTTTTGCCCCAAACCAAAAGCGGTCTGAAATGGGTTGTTTTGTTTCACAAAACCACTCCCGGTAATGAATAGTGACAGTTCGAATTACCACGTGAAATTCCTTTATTCCTTCGCTTCCTCAAACAATGAAACAATACACTTGTTTTGGTAAATAGAGGTTTATTGTTCCGTGAGAGCACAGGGCATATCCTGCTCCACTCAATACACAGAGTCGACCTTCCACTCGAGCTTCGTTCACTCATTTCACGCACACAGAGGATATGATTTCGCTCTTCCAACAGAGCCTCTATTCAAGGATTCAATACAATTCCAACAAATTCAATTCAAGCTCTGAGAGCATGAACTCAAAACCCAAACAGAGAGAAAAAAAGGAGATTTAACACAACATTATGCACAGTGTCCACATTTTGAAAGAATGAGTTCTTCAGAGAATTTCTAATAACACACACAGACATAAATATGAGCCTAAATTTGTTCAACAGAGAAAAATGATTTTGATTCAATAATTAACTGTCAAATCCCCCCCTTCCAAGGTATCAGGGGTTACAATTTACAATTCATTACATGACTGTTCGGTTCCTCCTTGAGGACCCTTTTATTCTTAATCACAAAAAGACTAATTACATAATATTACTATCAACAGAAATCAAATAGACTAACATGAATGAACCTATTCGACTTCTACAGTTACTGAGATAACCCTAACTAATCTAAGTGCAATAGACAGCCAAGGTGTTGACACCTTTCTGTCACATCTCAGAAAAATTTCGAGCTCTCCTAGCCACAACATGTGGACAATCCTCCTACATTGCTGGCTAGTGTCTAATGCCCCTGCATCAGACTCCTGAGGGAAATTTTCTTCATGGACTCCTATCCATGAGCTCTTTCATAGAACTGCCTAGCTTCTACAACATAACTTCAATCACCCAAGTAGCATCTTCATCTGGATCGTCCTTCCACTTGATCAGGTACTGGAAATACTCTTTTCCTCTAGCCCTTTTGAACACCTTCTTGTCCAAGATCTTCTCTGGCTGTAATGGCTGTGCTGGAGGTAACTACTTTAGCCACTCGATCTGTTTTTTATCTACTGGTCCTTCATCTGAGCCACCTTCTTCATACCTGTACAAATCTGCAACTAAATATTGGAGATATTCCAACATCAGGAGGCAATTCAATTTCATAAGCATTAGCAGAAAATTTTCTCAGTATCTTGCATGGCCCTATCTTCTTGAACTTTAACTTGTTATACTGCTTCTTTGGAAATATTTCCTTTCTCAAATGTGCCAAAACCAAATCTCCAAATTCAAAATTGGCTTCTCTTTTGCTCAAATCTGCTCTGCCTTTTATTTTGATATTGTTGCCTTGTAGCTGCTGTTTTACCTGCTCATGTATTGCTTGGATTTCTGAAGAAAATTCTTCTCCATCAGCACTCCTCAACTCTACCTTTCCCAAGTTTTTCAGTTCAGACACTCCTCTGGGGTGCATTCCATAAACAATATGGAATGGGCTTTATCCTGTACTTATGTTTGGTGAATCATTGTATGCATATTCTGCCTGTGGAAAAATATGATCCCACTACTTGGGATGCTCTCCTACAAGACTTCTCAAAATATTTCCCAGACTTCTATTTACTGCCTCAGTTTGTCCATCAGTCTGAGGATGATAAACTGAGCTAAAACTCATTTTAGTACCAATTTTCTTCCATAATGTCCTCCAAAAATGGCCCACAAATCTAGTATCTCTATCAGAAACAATACTCTTGGGCAACCCATGCAGTCTAACAACTTATTTGAAAAAATAAATTAGCAACATGGGTGGCATCACTGGTTTTATAACATGGAATAAAATGTGCCATCTTGGAAAAATTTTCAACTACAACAAAGATTGCATCAATCCCTCTCTGTGTCTTGGGTAATCCTAGAACAAAATCCATACTCACCATGTCCCAAGGCCTGTCTGGAATATGCAATGGAATGTACAAGCATGCATTCTGGCTTCTCCCTTTTGCATATTGACAAATTTTGCAATTCTTCACAAATTTTTCCACTTCAGTTCTCATCCTTTGCCAATAATAAAAATGGCTCAGCTGCCCATAAGTTTTATCAGTACCAAAGTGTCCAGCAAGTCCACCACTATGCTTTTCTTTGATTAAATTCTCCCTCATGGAACATTTTGGTACACACAATTGGTTTCTTTTGAACAATAAGTCCTCCTGCAACAAATAATCCAACCACTGGCTTCTATCTGTCAAAACAGGGTTACGGCATGCTTCAAATGCTTCTTTAAAATCTGAATTTGTCTTATAAATTTCCTTAAGAAAATCAAATCCTACAACTTCAAATTGGTTTTCATGAACAAGCATGTTTCTCCTACTCAAAGCATCAGCTACTTTATTTGCTTGGCCACTTATATTGTTAGGTCCCTATATTACTAGTATAGTCCCTTATTTTTGTTATGTAACCCCCTTATTGTTATTATTGTACCCTTGTAACCCCCATTTTGTTATTATTGTGCCCTTAAATTATTATTGTTAGGTCGGCTAGGATTACATTGTGGCCCACTAGGATTACATTATGGCCACATGGACTCCTATATATAGAAAGGAGGTTTTGTAAATTGTATCATCCAAAAATTGTTCATTTATGTAATGTATTGGAGGTTGCCCCCTCGAAGTGGCTCATTTCTAAGGCGTTTATATCTCTTTTCTTCTCTTTTTGGAGCTGGTTACACAACATTTGGTATCAGAGCTTGGGATTCTAGGGTTTCGCTGCTCCAAACAGGTCATCGTGGCATTCTCGCTATAACTTTTTTTCTACAAAGTTTCAGAAGCTGAAATTTTTAGGGTACGAAGCTGAAATCCTGGGGAAATTCGTTAACAAATTTCAGAGCTTGGTTCGCAATATTTTTGGAGATATGATCTGTGGAAGGTAGTGCTTTTTCAGGCTCCTGAATTGCATCTCAAAGAGGTGATCGTGGGAAAAGTTCAATAACTCTCTCTCTGGGCAGTGGATTTGAGTGCCGTAAAAATTGGTCACAAGTAGACGGACGGTAGTTTCTTTTCTATCAATTTCAGAGACAAAGGACGAAACAGTGACACGTAGCAAGTCCTACAAGTGTGCTCTACTGAACCAGTCCAGAATTAGGTCATTGTGGGAGATTGGACACAACTTTGTCTTGGAGAATCCAAATTAGATCAGACCTGTGGCATTTGAAAGAAGCTTCAGAGGGCTACTACAGAGCTTAATTTTAGATATTTAAGATTTTCAATTACAGAGATAATTCAATTTCAATATCGAGCTCTTCAAAGAAAGTAAAAGGTATCAATATTGGATTCTAAAATGGCGCCTAAAAAGACTTCAACACCCATTAAGCCTTCAGAAGGCTTTACCATGACTCATGAAGATAAAGAATTGCAACATGATCTATCAAAATTACAAGAGCAAAAGAGCTTTGCTACAGTTGTGATAGCAAATACACTAAAGGTCATAAGTGTGCTGAAAAGAAATTATTTTACATAGATTGTGAAGAAGAAGAAGAAAATGAAAAAGAAGAGGATATACACCAGGAACCAGCCATAGAAGAGGAAGAAATGAATCCGAACATATCATGTAATGCACTGGCCGGAATTACCACTCCTCAAACTCTCAAGATAGTAGGACAGATCAAGAAGAAAAGGGTAATAGTGTTGATTGATTCAGGTAGCACCCATAATTTTATTCATTGTAAGGTAGCCAAGGAATTAAATTGTTTCCTATACCCAGCACCAGAATGTCGAGTGATGGTTGCAAATGGAGGAACTATAAATTGCTCTGGAAAATGCCATAACATCAAGCTAACCATGGGGGAATATGTGTTGACTAGTCCAATGCTTTCCATTCCTATGGGGGGTGCTGATGTTGTACTAGGAGTACAATGGTTACAATCTTTGGGGACGGTAGCTTTTAATTTTCAAGAACTTTTCTTGAAATTCTTTTCAGAAGGAAAGGAAGTCGAACTACGGGGTATTGAAGGGAAGCTAGGAAGGATAATAAGCTCTAATGGCATGACAAAGCTTCTAAAGAAAGAACAACGAGGCGTAATTGCACAATTATGCTCACTAGAAGTTACAACATCAAAATCATCTATTTCTGCAGATCTCCAACAAGTCTTGGACAATCATTCCAAGGTGTTTGAAACTCCCAAAGGACTCCCACCTATTCGTGATCATGATCATGCTATTCATTTGATTCCAGGAAGTGTTCATCCAAACATCAGGCCTTATAGATATCCTTACTTCCAAAAGAGCGAAATTGAACGTATGATTGCAGAAATGTTAGAGGCGGGTATAATTCAACCTAGTCAAAGTTCTTTCTATGCTCCTCTAGTATTGGTACACAAGAAGGATGGATCATGGCGAATGTGTCCGGATTATAGGGAGCTCAATAAGCTCACCATTAAAGACAAATTTCCCATTTCTGTGATTGATGAATTATTGGATGAATTACATGGAGCAATTTATTTTACCAAGTTGGATCTTCGTTCAGGATATCATCAAATTAGAATGAAGACTGAAGATATTCCAAAAACGACATTTCGAACTCATGAGGGTCATTATGAATTTTTGGTCATGCCTTTTGGCCTTACCAATGCACCTTCTACATTTCAAGGGTTGATGAGTTCCATTTTCAAACCCTTCCTTAGAAAATTTGTGCTAGTATTTTTTGATGATATACTAATCTACAGCAGGTCTTGGAAGGATCATGTTGAACATGTTGACAGGGTGCTCAAACTATTGCGGGAGAAACAATTATATGCAAAAACATCCAAATGTTTCTTTGGAGTACAAGAGGTGGAATATCTGGGTCATATTATATCTCACGAGGGTGTTAAAGTAGACCCTAACAAAATTAAAGCCATTAAGGAATGGAAAGTCCCCAAGACAATAAAGCAGTTGCGAGGATTTCTCGAGTTAACAAGCTATTATCGCAAGTTTGTTAAGAATTATGGGAGAATAGCAGCACCTCTAACAACATTATTGAAGAAAGATGCATTTTCATGGACTCCTGAAACAACTAAGGCCTTTGAACATCTTAAAGAGGCAATGTGCCTAGCACCGGTCTTAGCTACGCCAGACTTCACAAAAACCCTTATTGTGGAATGTGATGCCTCAGGAAATGGAATTGGTGCAGTTTTAATGCAGGAAGGAAGACCCATTGCTTTTGAAAGTCGTCCAATCAAAGGAAAGTATTTACAAAAACCTATTTATGAGAAGGAAATGTTAGCAATACTCCATGCACTAAAGAAATGGCGAACTTACCTAATGGGAAGACACTTCAAGGTAAAAACCGATCATGATAGTCTTAAACACTTTTTGGAACAAAGACTATCGTCAGAAGAGCAGCAAAAATGGGTCACAAAGATGTTGAGTTATGACTTTGAAATAATCTACAAAAAAGGAAAGCTTAATGTTGTTGCAGATGCACTCTCAAGAAAGAATGAAGAGGTGGAAGCATTGCTGTGTGCCATTTCTATTATCCAACCAGATTGGATAACCGAAGCAAGAGATGAATGGAAGAAGGACAAAGATGTATGGACACTCATTCAAAAGTTGCAGCAAGATCCTAGTACATCTGATACATTTAGTTGAAAAAATGATTCCTTATGGTACAAAGATCGCTTATATCTTTGTAAGAATTCCCAACTAAAACAAAATATTCTTCTGGAATTGCACACTTCTCCTTTAGGAGGACACTCGGGATTTTTTAAAACTTACCACAGGGTGAAGAAAGAATTTTTTTGGGATGGCCTTAAATCTGATATTCAAAAGTTTGTGGCGGAATGTTTGGTTTGCCAGCAGAATAAAGTGGAGACAATTAGGACCCCGGGACTTCTACAACCTTTATCCATTCCAAGTCAGCGTTGGGAGGAGATTTCAATGGATTTTATCACAGGTTTACCTAAGTCTGAAGGAAAGAATGTCATCATGGTGGTAGTTGATAGACTTACCAAGTATGCACACTTTTGTGCATTATCTCATCCATTTAAAGCAAGTACAGTTGCTACTACATTTGTGGACAGAATTCAAAAGCTACATGGAAGCCCAAGGGTTATTGTGAGAGACAGAGATCCCATTTTTACGGGAAATTTTTGGACGGAGTTATTTTCTTGTTTGGTTACTCAATTAGCTCATAGCTCATCTTATCATCCTCAATCTGATGGTCAAACAGAGATAGTAAATAAATGTTTGGAAGGATATCTTCGTTGTTTTGTATCTGATAAACAAACTCAATGGGTCAAGTGGTTACCTCTCGCTGAATGGTGGTATAACACTTCCTTCCATACTGCAGCAAAAATGACCCCATTTATGGCACTTTATGGATATCATCCACCATCCATCACATCATCTTTAAGGGGAAATTCAAAGGTTCAAGCAGTGGAAGATCACATCGAGCATCAGCAAGAAGTTCTCCAACTCTTAAAGGATAACCTGAATTTGGCACAAAATCGAATGAAACAACAGGCTGATCAACATCGCAGCGAGAGAAGTTTTGATGTAGGAGATTGGGTATTTTTACGGCTACAACCATACAAACAAATGTCCCTCAAGCAAGCTAAGAAGGATAATAAATTATCGCCAAAGTACTATGGTCATTACAAGGTGTTGCAAAAGATTGGTACTATGGCATACAAATTGGAGCTTCCTGCTTCTTCGCGAGTACATCCAGTTTTCCATGTTTCATGCTTAAAGAAGGTTATAGGTGAAAATCTTCCGGTTCAAACAATATTGCCAGAACTTGATGAGGAAGGAAAAATCATATTGGAACCTGAAGTGGTCATGGAAACAAGAACTCGACAGCTACGGAATCGATCAATTTCAGAGTATCTCATCAAGTGGAAGAACTTACCCACTAAAGATTCTACATGGGAGGATGAGAATTTTATACAGAAGCACCCAGAGCTACTCAAGCGTTGAGGACAACACTTTTTGAAGGAGAGGGGCATGTTAGGTCCCTATATTACTAGTATAGTCCCTTATTATTGTTAGTGTAACCCCCTTATTGTTATTATTGTACCCTTGTAACCCCCATTTTGTTATTATTGTGCACTTAAATTATTATTGTTAGGTCGGCTAGGATTAGATTGTGGCCCACTAGGATTACATTATGGCCCCATGGACTCCTATATATAGAAAGGAGGTTTTGTAAATTGTATCATCCAAGAATTGTTCATTTATGTAATGTATTGGAGGTTGCCCCCTCAAAGTGGCTCATTTCTAAGGCGTTTATATCTATTTTATTCTCTTTTTGGAGCTGGTTACACAACATATATGCTTCAAAACAAAATTAAAAATCTGAAAATATTCCACCCATTTGGCATGTTTATGCTTCAATTTAAGCTATTGCATAATATATTGTAAAGCATGATTATCTGAGTATAACAAAAATTCCTTATACATTAAATAATGCCTCCACTTATTCAATGCTTTCACGATTGCATAAAATTCTTTTTCATAAGAGGAATACTTTCTCCTTGTCTCATTCAGCTTCCCACTAAAGTATGCTACAAGCCTATCATTTTGACTCAGCACAGCTCCAATGCCTTCTCCACTGGCATCACACTTCACTTGAAATGGTTTGTTAAAATCAGGCAAAACTAGAACAGGCTTTTCAGTTATCTTTTGTTTCAAAAGCTTAAAATTCTTTTCTTCTTCAGCAGTCCATTTGAATGGTTGTTTGTCCTTATTTATTATTTCAATGATGGGTGCATTAATCTTGCTGAAATTTCTTATGAATTTTCTGTAAAAACTGGCAAGTCCATGAAAAATTCTTACCTCAAAAACACTTATTGGTGAAGGCCAATCCACAATTGCCTTGACCTTTTCTGTTTCCATCTTCAGTCCTTTAGCAGAAACAACAAACCCCAAATACACCAAGTCTTCCTTCATGAATGAACACTTCTTTAAATTTATCAGCAACTTCTCTTGATGTAACTTCTTCAAGACATAATTAAGATGCCTTAAATGTTCTTCCTTTGTTTTGCTGAAAACAACTATGTCATCTAGATATACTATTACAAATTTACCAATAAATTCTCTTAACACTTCATTCATGAGCCTCATAAAAGTACTAGGTGCATTTGTTAACCCAAAAGGCATTACCAACCAATCATATAGTCCTTCATTTGTTTTAAAGGTAGTTTTCCATTCATCACCTTCCTTTATCCTAATCTGATGATATCCACTTTTCAAATCTAATTTTGAAAAATAATTTTCTCCACTCAAACAGTCCATTAAATCTTTAATTCTAGGCAAAGGAAATCTATACCTGATTTTTATCTTGTTGATGGCTCTTGAATCAGTGCACATTCTCCATCCTCCATCTTTATTTGGGCTCAAAACTGCAGGTACTGCACATGGACTCAAAATCTCTCTGATTAGACCTTTTTCAACCAATTCCTGCACTTGCTTCCTGATTTCTTCATTCTCTGTGGGAGTCATTCTGTAGGCTGCTTTATCTGGCAGATTTGATCCTAGGATAAAATCTATCTGATGGCTGATTTTTCTCACAGGTGGCAAGTCATCAGGAAAATCATCCACAACAATATCACAATAATTGTCCAACATCTCTTGGATTTCAATTGGTAAATCATAAATCTTTGTAGAAGTAAGCACTACTTTAGGTTTGCAGACTAAAGAAAAACTTACCTCCTCTTCTTCAATCTATTGTAGATACTCCTTTCCACTTAGAAATAAATTCTTTGGATCATCCTTTATGCTTGATGGTTCTCCTTCCTCCATGGGTATCAATGTGTGATGCACTCCATCCTTGAAGAACTTGTAAGTTTTCTTCTTACCATCATGTACTGCTGCTCTATCATACTACCAAGGTCTGCCCAGTAGTATGTGACACACATCCATAGGCATCACATCACACATGACCTTGTATTTGTAGCTGCTCATCTGCAACTCTATCTCACACTGTTCCTTCACAATCAGCTGGTGTCCTTTATGTAGCCATGATATCTTGTAGGGTGTAGGATGTTCCCTTGTCTTCAACTTTAGTTTCTCTATCACCTCTATAGAGACCAAATTTTCTGTGTTGCCACTATCAATGACCAACTGAAAGCATTTCCCTTGGACTTTGCATACACTCCTGAAAAATTTCTTCCTTTGAGTTGGTTCAACAACTTATTTTTCTAGTTTCAACAGGACCTTATTGACCACCAAAGATTTTGCCTTCTCTGGCAGAATTGCCTCTTCAGTTTCAGACAGCCTTGCCGCCTCTTCTCCAGCCTGAGCAACAATTGCATTTCTTTGGCCTGTGCCCACACTCTCTGGGAATTCATAGTGTTTATGTCCCACCACGTGACATGTATAACACCTCACTTATCTTCCTCGGCCTCTGCCTCCTCTTCCTCTGTAGGAACCCTTCTGCCCCTTGCATCACTCTCTGTGGATGCATTCTAAGGTGAGTTGCTGCTAGCTCCATCTCTAGGTGTTGTACACCTTCCTCTACCACCCTAACTTCCCTTTCCTCGAAAATTACCTCTTCCTTTGGCAAACTGTTTTCTCAGGAGTTTCTCTTCAGCTTTCAAGGCCATTTGGTAAGCCTCTTCAACTGTCTTAGGAGACATAATACCTATCTCATCTTGGATCTCAAACTTAGGACCATTCACATACTTGGCAACCTTCTCTGTTGTGTCCTGGAATTGTCCAGCTCTTATACTCACTCTATAAAACTCTTATGTGTACTCTTTCACTGTCAGCAATCTCTGTCTAAGATTCTACATTTGTCTAACAAAATAATCTGATAATCACTAGGCAAGAACTTACCTCTTAGTTTTGCCACCATTCTGGTCCAACTTTTGATTGGTTGTTTACTAGCTTTCCTTCTCTCTGCTTGCACTCCATCCCACCAAAGTGTTGCATGTCCCTTCAACTTTGTCACTACAAAATTGACTTTCTTGTCTTCACCCATCTCTTCATAATCAAAACATTTGTTCATATCATTGATCCATTCTATCAGTTCCTCTGGATTCAATCCTCCTGCAAAACTTGACACTTCAAGTTTTGGCTTGAATGTAGATCCCAGAACAGACTTAAAGAGTCTCAACTCAGGAGGAATCTCAACGTTCTCTCCTGCTTCTTCTTCAGGTTTAGGTTCACTGACATCCTCAGGGTCTCTTGGGTGTCCCAATTCCATCGCATCCAATCTGGCTTGGACCCTCTGTAAGGTTTCCAATACTTCTGCATTGGCAACTGGCCTGCCTCTTCTTCTACCAGCACCTTTGGCAACTCAGATAGTCATGTTGGAATTCTTCTTTTGATTTCATTTTTTGAAGTCAGTTCAGCCTCTACAATTGTCTTGAAATTTCCTCTGATACCACATATGACAACAAAAAAAACTGGTGGACTGGCGCTAAGGAGAGTTGGTCTCTCTTCTTCTCTGTCTAAAAATTCTTCATTTTCATAATTTTATTCATGAAACATCATAGTCTAATATTATATCACCCCCTTCACTCATATAATAGGACCCTTCGGTTATTTTAAATAACACGCCCGTAACTATTATATCTCAGCTTTGGAAACAATTTAATTATGGCTAAAAACCCTTTTTGGAGTATTGCATAAAGTAATAACACGACGTTCAAACCTTGACAACTCTAATCCCTGAGCTTACAACCCCAACTCCGTTACTACTATCAACCCGATATTTTATTATATATATTATGCTCCACAGGCCCCACACACCCACTGTTTAATTAAATAAACATTTAACCAATACAATACCGCTGGGACATACCTCAGTTTATTGCTCGTGCACTTCCTCCACGTGACTACCCTTGGATCAACTACTCTCCAGATTGAATGGCTCAGGCGAATATCGTATTTTTTCCACGGCTGAAGGTTAGCGTTCCAAAAAAACGCAAAATGGGTGGTTTCTGAGGGGTGACGTGTCAATATTTGATAGGATCACGTTTTTTTGTGGTGGTTTCACCCTGGACCAAAAGCGGTCCGAAATGGGAAGTTTTGTTTCACAAAACCACTCCCGGTAATGAACAGTGATAGTTCGAATTACCGCGCGAACTTCCTTTATTCCTTCGCTTCCTCAAAAAATGAAACAATACATTTATTTCAGTAAACAGAGTTTTATTGTTTCATGAAAGCACAGGGAATATCCTTCTCCACTCAATACACAGAGTCGACCTTCCACTCAAGCTTTGTTCACTCAGTTCACGCACACAGAGGATATTATTTCTCTCTTCCAACGGAGCCTCTATTCGGGGATTCAATACAATTCCAACACATTCAATTCAAGCTCTAAAAGAATGAACTCAAAACCCATACAGAGAGAAACAAAGGATATTTAACACAACATTATGCACATTGTCAACATTTCGAAAGAATGATTTCTTCAGATAATTTCCAATAACACACATAGATAGAAATTTGAGCCTAAATTTGTTCAACAGAGAACAATGATTTTGATTCAATAATTTACTGTCAAATCCCCCCCTTCCAAGGTATCAGGGGTTACAATTTATAATTCATTACATGATTGTTCGGTTCCTCCTTGAGGACCGTTTTATTCTTAATCACAAAAAGACTAATTACATAATATTACTATCAACAGAAATCAAATAGACTGACACGAATGAACCTATTAGACTTCTACAGTTACTGAACTAACCCTAAATACTCTAAGTGCAACAGAAAGCTAAGGTGTTGACACCTTGCTGGTACATCTCAGAAAAATTTCGAACTCTCCTAGCCACAACATGTGGACAATCCTCCTACATTGTTGGCTAGTGTCCAATGCCCCTACATCACCCACAGTATTTAGTGTTGTATTTTATATTTGATCCCATCCAAGAATACCATTAGTAGTTGTGTGGTTTTTGACTCATGGTATTGGTAAAGGCTAAATCTATATAAGGAGAAGAAGATCATAGTGCAAGGCATGCATGAGTAAGGGTTGTTACTGAATAATTTTCCCTAAGAGATATCTGCATGGGATGAACTCTATTTTAATTGATAGATTTGAATATATGATGCACCCATGGATACAATGATGGTTCAAAATCTCTAAATATGAAATGACTATTCACTTGTATGATCCATTGAAGATATGATTAGATCTATAACATGGCGCAAGTTTGCTGAAGTCAGGTGAAGAAATCTGGGTAAGTTATATGGATCTGGTTCATTTTGAAAAGTTTATATTTACATATCTTTACTCTAGTTCGTCTCAGTAAAACTGCGTATATATGCGAGTTTGCTTCAGAAAAGCGCATATGGCAGCTAGGGTTTTCTAAAGCTTATTGCAAAGGTTTTTCTGTTATTCCTTCTATTTTTCTATTTTCTGTCAATGAAGTCTTCTTGTAGATCTGGGTTTTTTTAATACTGTATATGCTGCTAAGATGATTATGTAAAAATATAGTCAATGAGAGAATAAACATGGTTCTAACTGATGAAGGGTTTTTCATTTCTAAAGATATCAGACTGAAAGCCTCAGATCTGGATCTGTGACTGATTACATTCTGAAAAAAAGTATTCACAGAGCTCTACACAGGTTGGTGTGAAGGAAAGCGCGTATACATGCGGGTTCATTGAATCGAAGTAGTGTATGCATTTTAAGATGATGGATGTTCAGGGTTGAGTTTGTATCTCCATATTTGTTCTGAAGTCTGGGTTATTTCTAAGTTCTGGTTACAGTGGTCTCACTATTCTGATTGAAGTATTGGGTAAAGTTTATGGTTGTCGATGTTTATGAAGAGTTGTGTTGGTGATGTTTGATCTAGTATGAAAATTGATGAAATGTTGTCTACAGTGGTTCCGAGGGTTGAAGCCTTCACTATGGAAGTAGAAGCTTCCTGCCAGTAGAAGTTGGTGTTTTGATCAGGGGGTTGAAGCTCCCTTCCAGTAGTGGCTGGTAAACGATATTAGGGGGTTGTAGCTTCCTTCCAGTAGCAACTGGAAAATGAGAGAAGGTTGTAGCCTTCTGTAGGTAGATGCTTGCATACTGATATGAGTCTGCATCAGTACAATATTATAAACAATTTTTTATATAATAAATATTGAAGACAAATACAACAACAATGGTGGTTTTCTCCTGAACTAGGTTTCCACCTTAAATATTAGTGTTCATGTGTGATGCTATTGTGTGATTATTTATACTGTTGTTACTGCGCATAATTATTTATTATCTAACAGATGCATGACTGATAAACTAACTTAAAGATTGTTCCTGAAAATTTTTTCTAATCTGCAAAATTATATTGGTATACGGTAGTTTCCTTTATTATATGTGCGTGTATACGTGATTTGGGTTCATCAAAAACACGTATGGAATTATATAAAAAAAAAAAAATCTTATCAGAAAGCTCTAAATACTAATTCACCCCCCTCTCTCAGTATTTTTCCCAACAATTGGTATCAAAGCAAGTTCTTCTGAAGAAGCTTAATCGCTAGAAGAAAGATCAGCTAAGATGAGCAATCAATATGGGACAACATCTATCAAGCCTCCTCTCTTCAATGGAAAAAATTTAATCTTTTGGAAGACAAGGACAAGATCCTATATTCAGTCTCTTAGAGAAGATGTATGGGCTATAGTTGAAGGAGGTTATCAATATCCAACATCAATTCCAACATATGCAGCAGAAAGAAAGAAATATGAAACCAATGTAAAGGCGGTCAATGCATTATTGGGAAGTCTGAATGAATCATAATTTTTCAAAGTCATGTATTTGAATACAACAAAGGAGATATAGGACAAAATCATTCTAAGCTATGAATGTGATACCAAGGTAAAAAGTGCTAAACTCCAAACTCTCAGAATTCAATATGAAAATATTAGGATGCATAATGAGGAAAGCATTGCCAGTTTCTTTTTACATCTAGATGATATTGTAAATTGTATGAGAAATCTGGGTGAAACCATAACTGACACTACTCTAGTAGAAAAGGTTTTAAGATCTCTAACTCCCAAATTTGAATCAAAATTGACTGCTATTGAAGAGAAGTAGGATCTACAAACTCTTACTATTTTTCAACTTCATGGTATTTTGACTGATTTTGAAATGAGAAAAGGAGGTCCATATGAAGTCAAAGAAGCTGTATTTAGAGCTAATACAAAAGGAAAAGAAGTAGAAGAACAAGAAGGATCAGGGTACGGTTCAGAAGAAGATGAGATAAATTTTGTAAAGAAGCTACAACTTGGCACTGGAAGATTCAGAGGTAAGCTTCCTTTTAAATTTTTTGCTTGTGGAAGAGTTGGTCATTATGCTGCTAAGTGTCCTCATAAAGAAAAACATGAAAAAGGAAAGGAAACGACAAAAGTAAATAAGAATTAGTTTATCAATAGAAAAATTTATTATACTCATGAAGATAGTGATGGGCTATCAAATAGTGAAGAAGGAGAATCTGATCAAGATGTTAGACTTCTCATGGCTTTTGAAAAAGATTCTAATGAGGCTAAAGATACCTTTATGGATGCTCTAGAAGAGAATGATTTTATTGAAGAAATTAATCAGCTCAAAATATGCTTGGAAGAAAACAAAATTGCCATAGACACTCTAAAGAATCAGCTTATAGAAAAGGAGAAGCACAATGAGAAATTAGAATGTGAAATAGTAAGTCTAAGAAAGGAAATTTAGAAAAAAAAAAATTTAAATCTTAGATTTTCTAAAGGAACTGAAACCTTAGGTTAAATTATCAAGGTTAAATGCTTTCCTTTTGTAAAGACAGGTCTTGGATATATCGGAGAATCCTCTCAGTCTTTGGCACCAAGCTATCTAAATGCAACTAAAGCCAACCTACAACATTCTGTCACTCAGGAAGAAAACAAAGAAACTTCACAGGTAAAGCATGACCACTTCAATACAAAGAACAATAGAAAAAATATGAAACAGAGAAACACCAATCTACAGGTAAACGCAAATAGAATGTTTCATGGTTGTAGAAATTTATACTTTAATGGGAAATGTTTCTCATGTTATAATTTTGGTCATAAAGTTATTCAATGTGTTGCATACAAAACCATCATGACCAGAGAAGCAAGAAAGAAAAGAAATGAAACTAGAATAAAGAAGAATACTTATAACAACTTTTCTAATCTTCAAAATGAAATTGAATGTGCTTATTGCAATAACTTTGGTCATGGAGAATCTGAATGTAGGAGAAAACTCCAACCAAAAGAGCATGTACCTTCAAATTCCAAGGTATGGAGAAAGAAGGACTTATAAGTTGAGAATTGTGGCATAGCCTTATTTGCATAAGGGGAAGAAAATCAATGGTACATTGATAGCGGATGATCAAAACACATGACAGGTAATAAAAAAAACTCCTTGCATAGAATGTTTTAGAAAGAGAAAAGAATGTTACCTTTGGAAATGATAATCCTGTTGCCATTAAAGGAAAAGGTTATGTTTTTCTAAAAGAAAAGGTAAAAGCTAATAATGTTATGTATGTGGATGGATTAAAACATAACCTGTTAAGTGTAAGTCAAATGTGTGATCAAGGAAATGAAGTTGTCTTTAGTTCAAAAGAATTTGTGGTACGTGAACTTGACACAGGAAAAATAGTAATAAAAGGAACTAGAAAACCAAGAAATCTATATGTATTGAAAGGTTGCAAAGAAAAATGTTGCTTGGGTAAATCTTCAGAAAATTGGTTATGGCATAGAATATTGGGGCATTTGATTTTCTCTCAAATCAGCAAATCTAGCAGACTCAAAGCAGTTCGTGATCTTCCCCGCATCACTCTGCCTGCAAGTACCATATGCAAATCTTGCCAATTTGGTAAGAAAACCAAAGTACAATTCAATGCCAAAGAAGTATCACCAAGTAAGCCTCTTGAACTTATACATACTGACTTATGTGGACCTATGAGAAAAATGTCACCCCATGGAGAACAATACTATATTCTTTTTATTGATGATTTCTCTAGAATGTGTTGGATTGGTTTACTAAAACACAAAGATGAAGAATTTGAAAAATTTCAGATCTTTAAAGCCCTGGTTGAAAATGAATTAGATCTAAAAATCAAATTTCTTAGATCTAATCAAGGAGGGGAATATATATCAGATGAATTCTTTGATTTCTATGAACAACATGGCATAAAAAGACAGTTTCCTGTAGCTGGAACCCCACAACAAAATGGTGTGGTAGAAACAATGAACAGAACAATTCAACAAATGGTGCATGTTATGCTTGATGATTTTGGAACACCTGACACATTTTGGGGAGAAGCAGCACATACCGCAGTAAATATTCTTAACAAGGCTCATGTTCCTGTGAACAGTGATAAAACTCCTTATGAGCTCTAGTATGGTAATCTTCCAACTGTAAAGCATTTTAGAGTTTTTGGAAGCAAATGCTTTATCAAGAAAAATGATGAAAAACTTGGTAAGTCTAAACCTAAATTAGATGAAGGAATATTTCCTGGTTATTCTTCTAGAATAAAATAATATAAATGTTACAATAAAAGACTTCGAAAGATTGTTGAATGCATTGATGTTGTAATTGATGAGTCTCTCTCAGCTCCAAAAGGGGAAATACCAAAAACAAATGAAGATGATGATGATGTATATCCTCCTACATCAAATAGCAACAACATGGAAGGTGAACCCAATGAAGCTCTAGAAAAATATCTATTTGAAAAGGCTCCATCCAGGTACGTTCAAAAGAATAATCCAGAATCTCAAATTTTGGAAGAAAAAGTATCAGGTGTCCAAATAATAACTCTTGTAGGATCCCCTAGCTATCTAGCATTCTTATCCACTATTGAACCACATAATGTAAATCAAGCTAGTAAAGATGAATGTCAGATTCAAGCCATGAATGAAGAACTTCATCAGATTGAAAAGAATCATACTTGGGAATTGGTTCCAAGACCTCAAGATAAAAATGTTATTGGAACAAAATGGATTTTTAAAAACAAGTTAAATTAAAATGGAGATGTTATTAGAAACAAATCTAGACTTATTTGTAAAGGGTATGCTCAAAAGTAAGGTATAGACTTTGAAGAAACATTTTCTCCTGTAGCTAGACTTGAAGCCATAAGAATGTTTCTTGCCTTTTCAAGATTTCAACAATTTAAAGTTTATCAAATGGATGTTAAGTCTTCTTTCCTAAATGGCGATCTAGAAGAAGAAGTTTATATAGAACAACCAAAAGGATTCATTTTGATAAATGATGAAAAACTTGTTTGTAAACTTAAAAAGGCTTTATATGGTCTCAAACAAGCTCCAAGGGCATGGTACTATCGTCTTGACAAATATCTTCATCAACAAGGTTTTTCAAAGGGATCTGTTGATAGAAACTTATACACAAAAACTGAAAATGATAAACTATTGATTGTAGTTGTATATGTTTATGACATCATTTTTGGGAGTAATGAAGAGTCCATTAGTCAGAAATTTTCTTCTATTATGCAACAAGAACTTGAAATGTCACTACTTGGGGAACTAACATTTTTTATTGGCTTACAAGTGCAACAAGCAACAAATGGCATATTTTTATCACAAGAAAAATATCTTAAGAAAATTCTGAAGAAGTATGGGATGGAAGACTTCAAACCTATAAGTACGTCAATGGTAACTGGATGTAACCTCGGTTCTCATGATGATTCTACCATGGTGAATCAACCAGAATATAGATCCATGATTTGAAGTCCGCTTTATCTAACTGGGACAAGACTAGACATTATGCATGCAGTTGGGATTGTTGGACGATTCCAAGCTAATCCAAAAGAGTCTCATCTTCAGGCTATAAAAATAATATTCAAATATCTATAAGGGACTCAATACTATGGTCTATGGTATCCAAAGAATGTTTATCTCACTCTTCATGCTTACACAGATGCGGATTGGGCTAGAAATGTTGATGATCGAAAAAGCACTAGTGGTGGTGCACTCTATATGGGGCCCCAATTGGTATCTTGGTTTTGCAAGAAACAAAGCTCTATTGCCTTATCTACAATAGAAGCAGAATATGTGGTTGCCGTGTCATGTTGCACACAAATACTTTGGATGATGCAAAGTTTACAAGACATTCAAATCAAATTTTCACTGCCAATCTCCATTTTGTGTGATAATACAAGTGCCATAGTATCTCAAAGAATCCAGTTATTCATTCCAAGACCAAGCACATTCCTATCAGGTACCACTTCCTACGTGAACAAGTGCTTGAATAAAAGATTAAATTGGAGTATGTTCCCTCCAAAGAACAAGTTGCTGATATATTTACTAAACCTCTTCCCCGGGAAGCTGAAATGTTCATTTTTCAGGAAATTGCTACAAAAATGAGAATATCTCTAGATGTTCTAAAGTTGGAGCTCCTGCAATAAGCAAGCAAAATATTGGTGTAGTAGCAACACTCAACTCATAAAAACATGAGAGAAATCCATAGCTTTATTATTAAATGATAGCAGCAACAATGAATACAAGATCTTGAGGGAAAAGGTCACTCAAGATAGGCAATGTTCGGCCTCAAGAAACAAGTACAAGATACATGACAAAACCACTGCTACACAATGTATACAAGCTATGAAAACATAGTTTCATAGAGAAAATACATGCTACATATGTCAAATACATAGATAAATAAATGTATGGTACAATATAACAATGAGAGTGAAGATATCAGCTCCCAAAGACTACCTCATGTCAATCCTGGAAGGATTGGCAATAAAATACAAAATCTGCAAAATGTCGGAGTTGCTGGGTAGCTGCAGCAACTCAAAAATAGAACTGGATGGAGATGGTTGAATATGATTCTCAAAAAGAATATGCCTCCTCCAATGGATCTTACAAGTGAAAGGCTGATCCCTTCACCAAAGATCTTCCCCTCCAAATGTATCTGCAAATCCCTACTACAAATGTTCCTCTAGAATAATGAAGTCACTGGATGAAACTGCATTGTAGGGCAAGAGAATTAGTTTGCCTTGATGCAAAAATCTGCAATAAGCTCCAATATGCCTCCAAAATAATATTCCAAAGGAAAGAGAGACTTCTCCTCTGAAAAATAGCTGAAGGATATGGTGTAGTGAACCCTCACTGCAACACCTAGCAACACGGTGCTAATATGCTGCAGAAATAATGATGTACTGATGGAGGATGCTTGGCCTCAAGCCTGGATGTGAGGAAAATGAAGAAAAATCCCTCAAGAGACTTCTCAAGAAGGAGAAGGAATCCTAAACAGGAATTCCTCTAGCAACTCTTGCTAAGTAGCAAAGAATGCTCCAATTGTCTAACTAGACAATGAGATGAATAATACAAGAATGAGAAACAATGGTTGCCTTTTCCTCCTTTTAAGAAAATGAAAGCTCCATTAGGGTTTCCTCCACCAAATTTCCCTTTCCTCATTCACACTGTGCTGGCTTTCTAAGTAAGCCACTCCTCCTATGGCAGCGCTGTTGACTTGGTCAACTTAACCAAGCCTCCTTGCAAATATCCTTGTTCACACATGAGGGTGTGAAAACCAGCTCCAAAGATGATCCCCTTTCATACTTAGAGAGATTTTATTGAGGTTTTTATTATGCAATGGGTTTCCTTACCCATTTATTCTCCTCCTAGGTGAAATTATAAAAATTAATGTTCCAAATTATTGTCGGAAAATTTTGGAACATTACAGTCCTCCCCTCCCAAATGTTGCTTGTCCTCAAGCAATTGCAAGGATAGAACTAAAAATTCTTCTCTCAAGGCATGGATTCTATGTAGTGTTGAGGAACATCTTCCCCATGTGGATCCTTTATCCCCAAGAAATTATCCATACAAAATGAGCTACCTCCCAACTAGGCAACTCTTGGAAACTGTCCTCCACCTTTGGCTCCGGCAAAGTAGGTGGGATGAAAATATGCTCATGGTAGATAATTTAGCCTACCCCACACTGTCCTTCTCCACACTCAAGATAAGTGTAGAGAAAGTACTGATCCTGGGCAGCAAAATACTTGCCCTCAAGTGGCAAGATGAAGACTAGATCCCCAAGGACCTCTCCGCCAACGTTGCAAATCATGTTGGTCCAAGTATCTCCATATATGATGAGTTGGAAGTCATCAGCATATGGAATCTCCTCCAACATATGGATCACCTCAAAAAGTGACAAATGTGTTTTTAAGGTAACCATATCATGTCGCATGTTCCCCTTAGAACATGTAGTGCAAAAGGTGTGAGGAATTTCTCCCTCCAAGGACACATTCACCCAATGTGTCTCTCTTCCAATCATGCTCCCAAGGAAAGCTTTAGGAATATCAACCAAGGGCACCATAAGGAGAATCATGCTAGCTTCCATGTGAAGTAAATGAGAAGGAAAATGGTCCCTCAAATGTAGCTAACACATTTTGACTCTCCACTGCCATAGAAAATAAAATGATGGGTGGCCTCCCCACCATTTTCTTGCTGCCACAAGTTTCTCACAAATTTGGAGAAAGTGTAAGATGTAATGTGAATTGTGAGTACATTCTCCATGAGAAATATCCTCCCCACATCCTCTTAGGGAGTGATTATCCATTATGGCCTTATGTAGACCATCAAATATAGAAGGAAGAATATCCTTCCTTTGAGCAAATCCCCGCACATATATGGTTAAGAGATGCATATATATAGAAAAATCACCATGAAAATCAGAAATACTCCCACCACATGTTTTTCTCACATAAATGGAGTGGCTCATAGATGAGTCTCCCCTCATCCTAAAAGGGAAAATAGTTGACTGTGCTAACTTCTCATACTCCTTATGATCCATGGAGTGCCTCCTCAAAGTCTTCAAGTGGTTTTTCCCACAAGAAGGAAAGAAATATAATGTGGCCCTCATGGTTGGCCCATGGTTTCTCCTGAAATGTACAACATGTATAGTAAGGAGAATCATGCTCCCAATGGGCATCCTCAATCTCAAGCCCACTCTCCAATAAAAGCCTCCCATGATCATATACAAATCAACAATACATGGAAGCATAGTACAATAAGAACAAGTTGCCAAATGACAACCGGAAAGTAGATCAAGGCTCCATACAAGGAACTAGCGCAGTGCATGCCCTACCTGCATCAAGTTAAACAAAAACAAGTGCTCTCCTAGCCACTTGTTTTCTTCCACAATCATCCTACAAGATGTGAACATGAAAGTACAAAAGGGTGTCAATGGTGCACACCAAAAATCATGTGGCTCTCCCCACAAACCACCAATGAAATAGCCAATCTCAATGCTAAAAATGGCTTCAAGTACATCATGATACAATATTCAAGAAGGGATAATCCTCCTTGGTACAATAGGCTGCTCATAAAAAGGAAAGAAGTACAAAACATAAGGTGAAATTGAACATTCTTCATCATGCACTAGAAGACAGGAGCTAAAATGGCTCAATTGAAAATGCTCCCTTACTCTCAATGAGTAGGAAGGTGGCCATGACATCCTCTCTGTTAGGGTCTCTGTAATTAGCAAGGTTGGAAAAATTCCAACTACAGGGGTAACATCAAATTGCTTTGGGATTCAAGGATCTATCCCTCCTGAATCCAGAGAGGGATCTCTCTATAAATGAGTTTAAAGATGTGATCTTTAAAGCCTGCAATGTGATATTAGGCTAGTTATGCAGAGCATGGGTTTTTTTTTGTTTTTTTTGTTTGGGCAAAGACATGATGAAGGTGAAGGCAGTTCAAAATGAAGGGTGAAGATGTCTGCAAGTGAAGGAATGATTTGGCTGATAGAAAAGGCAAAGATAGTTTTAACCCATTGGGCTATGGAGTCATAGGAGGATTTTAATTGGACAGCAAGGTTCAAGAAGGATCCATGGGGCAAGTCACTTATGTCAAAGGATATCTTAAGGTGATTTATGGAGTGAAACAGATAGGAAGTGGAGAACAAAACAAAATTAAGAACAGTACACAATCTAAGATCAAGTAAGTGCTTTTAAACTATCTTTCTTTCAACATGTGCTTAGAGAGACAAAACATAAAATAATTTTGTGATCAGGTAAGTACTTTTAAACTAGCCTGCATTAAAGTACTTTGAGTTTAGAGAAACAAAATATAAAAGCATTCTGAGATCAGGTAAGTGCTTTTAAACTAGCCTGCTTTGAAGTACTTTCAGTCAAAAACATTCAAAAATAGTTAGAACAGCTTAAGATCAGGTGAGTACTTTGAAACCAACCTGCTTTCAACATATTCTAAAGGAAAACATTGATGATCATCATAATTAGCAATCTAGATCAGGCAAGTGCTTTGAAACTAACCTGCATTAATATAATTAGTATTAACAAGAGAAAAACATAGAAAATAAAGCTTTCAGTAAGAGTACGGTACTACTGAGAGTAATTCCTAGCTCTATGTTTGTTGTTCCTTATCAGAGAAAATGAACATAGTGAAAACTTAAAGAAAATAACAATTGACAGTGAGGAACACATGACCATTGACACAAATCAAGATCCCATAAATCAACAGCTTGTATTTGATGTTCAAACCAGTTACAATCAGCAAGCCCGAAGGGTTTCTACAACTTCAAACTTCTCATATCAGCTTATTTATCTTCAATTTGCACACAGTGCATCAGTAGCTTTAGAAAACATTACATGCATTCAGATGTCCAGAGACCAACATTTGCTTATGTTCAACAGAGGTATTTATAGAGAAATATGGAAGTGGGAGGATTTCCCAAGGATCAAGTATCATTAATTATGTAATCATTTCTAACTCTGCTCCATAACATCTGTTCCTGCCTTTCGAGGCATAATGATCGAAATATGTGCTTCTGAACTGTTCTTAATATTCTAAAATGGTTCTGCCGAAAATTATAGATAAGATTCTTTGATTTGCATTAATTGGTCAGCTATCTTCAGGTAAACACCTCTTTTTCAGGTAATGACTAAGATTCCTTTGATTTCTGTAAGGCTGCAGGTGTCTTTAGGAGCAAGAGAGGGTTAAATTAGCCTCTGCTTATGGAAGTGGAGGGTTTCTTAGCTCGACAGATGTCTTCGTCTTTCCCTAAAACACCTTTAATTTACTCGAGAACTGTGTTTTAGGTCTTCAATCTCCTATTTCTAGTGTGTTCTGTCTTCGACACTGATACTCTTTGATCGATGTTCGATTAACTGTGTTTTCTGGTGTGCAGGGCTGTACAGGGGTCGAATGGCATTAATGCCTCATGAATTCATTGAAAAAATGAAAATTTAAAACCCTACAAGTGATTTTGTGGTGAATCACAAGCGGGAAGATCGTCACTCTCGACCTGTGAATTTTTCTTCAGCATGGCGGAAAAAATCAATTAAAACCCTGCAAAAATACGAAAAACTATTAAAAAATCTTGCATATATAGGCTGACTGCTTCAGAAGGGACATGGAGAGAGCATGGCCATTGGATGGAATCATCCAACGGTTGAGATTGATCAAGAAAAGTCAAAGAGACGGCGGAAGAAAAGTTTAAATAAGAACCGTCGATCACGCAGAGATCGACGGTGGGAAGCGAAGGAGTCGATTTTTGGAGAAAATCGGTTAAAAAACCTTTTTTTCGGTGAAAAATAGTGTGTGGGGTTCGGGATGATCGTGGGTCGTCGGATGAGATCGTCCCACACGATCAACGGTGGAGACCAGGCACCAATAAACTTTAGAAAATACACCCGGACATCAAAAATCCAATTAAATCATGTTAAGTAAAGTTCCCGGGTCCAGAAATGCTGACTAGACAAGGAAAACATGGAGACCCACCCAATATAATTCTGCCGCATGGATGTTGATGTGGCGTTGGGACCGTGCAACGGCGGGGCATGCAATCAAATCTAGACCGTTGATCTCAGGAGGAGATCGACGGTTGAGGACGTGTTGGAGGGCGACGTACGGTGGGCCAGGGGCACTGTTTTCTTGGGTTAACTCCCGCGCATCTTCGGGGAGCGACTACTGTTGGATGGCCCGCCCAAGATCGGATGGTGCAGAAAAATATCACGCTGGATCTATGGATGAACGTTAATGCACAATGGGGGGGGCGGTTTTCAAATAGTGTTGGTGCCACATGTCAACCGTTGTATGGAATTTCTCCGAAATGAAAAATATCGCCAGCCCTCAGAAGGCGGTGCGATGGATACCGTCGGTTTCTGCATAGTGTTTGGCATGGCAGGGACCACCGACCATGATAGGTTCCGCACTGTCGATCTGAAGATCAGATCGATGGCGGAGATCGGCTGAGGCTTTGAACTGACGAAAATTCAGAAAATAATTAAAAAACCCAAATTTCAGAAATAACATAAGGTTTTTAATATTTTCAGGCAAGATAATATAAAATAAGGTTAGGTGCCCAAATGGCTCAGCACCTGGTTCCAGCACCAGGGCGTATGGAAGAAAATGGTTTAGAGACCTAGCCCAAGGGGGCTTAAACCCTTAATAATAAGAAAATGGGTATTTTCATAGATTTTCAATGGTTTTCGAAGGGTTTTGGGGGTTTTGATAAGGCCAAAAAGGATCTTAAAACCTTATGAAAGGGATTTTGATGAAGGGGAGATGGGAAAATTATGAGAATGAGGGATATTGATGGGGAACAAGAGAGTAAACATGAAGGTTAGTTTCTGAGTGCAGGAAGGGGAAAAAAGGGGATTTTGCAGCAATCTTTCTCATGGAATTCAACAGAATTTTCTGAGCTTGAAATGGGAACAACAATGAAGATTGAAACAAGGATATGATGTCTTCCATAGGCTTCAAGAGATACACTTTCTGCAATGAAACTGTTCCTTGAAGGCTAAACAATGTTTTGGCCACCTTTTGATAGAACAAATTTTATAGGTGGCCAACACTCTCCATCATCATCCAGGCTCTGCATCTCTCCATATGTTGATGTATGTCCTGCTGGATGCCCTCCCAAATGAACTCCTATGCCAAGGAAAGATGTGCATCAAAATGCATGGAAAAGAAGTCCTCCTGTGATGCATGCAATAGCTTCTCCTTGAGACTAAATCTTGAGTCAAGAAGACTCTGTCATCGAAATAGATGACCATATCATCCATCATATACTCATCATCTCTATCCAGGTCATCTAGAATCATGCATACATCAATATCCTTAGAGTACTCAACTAAAAGCTGAGATCTCCAGTAAGGATGAATCCTCCTCAGGGAGAGCGCTGGTGATCTAGCATGTGTAGCTCTCCTCAAGCTGCTGTCTACTACTTTGACATCCCTCATGCCAAAGTTCTCCTCCAAACTCTCCACCTCTCCAAAATACAAGAGTGGTGAATCCAAAGACAAAATGTCTCTCACCAATGATAGATTAGGTGGCCTCCATGGCGGAATGCCTCTATGCAGTGAGACATCTATGTCAAGATTGGACTACACATATGGTTGGGCAATCTTGCCCTTGCTCTCACAGTGCAGTACAATATTCCTCCTCTTTGCACTAGCTCTCTGAAATAGAGAAGGGTGTGTGCCTCTCATCACCTGATGCTTCTCTTCCTCCCTTCCTCCTTCTCCCAGCTACAGTGCTACACAATCATGCTCCTCATTGATTGTGCTTGGACCTCCATGTATGAGATCCTGGGGACTCCCTTACAACGCTGAAAGAATCCCTCTAGTTGGAGCAAGAACTCCTCCTTCCTCTGCATGAGGTACTAGATCAACTCTAGAAATGACAGTGTTGTTTCCCTCAACATCCTCAACATGAGTGGGCAACCCTCCAATGGTTGGATCCTCTTTTGGAAAATGGATCTCCTTTCTTCTTTGTGCCAAGAATGAAGATGTTGCCTATACTAAAGCATCATGCAAGATATCAGCCTCCTTCATATATTTCTGCAGTGATTCTGATTCTATGGTTTTCTTCAATACATGCAAGGGTTTTGTTTGTTTGAATGTGTTTTCTTCCTCCACATGTGTTTCAGAATTTATCCTATCAAATCTCCTCATCAAATTTTTAAGGAACATTTCATATGAAGAGGTATTTGCATTTTTCAAAGTAAAAGACTCAAATAACCACCAGGCATAGACTTTACCTCGCAAGTGCAGTGCTGCTACTCTAATGGCTTCCTCTTTAGGAATCCGATGCTGCTGCAAAAAGGTGTCTAGCTCTTCAATCCAAGCATTGTCTAAACAAGTAGGAGAACCATCAAATACAGATAGAAGAAATTTATCCTTATCATGTTGCTTGCTCCTCCTCACCATGATCTTGAAAAACTCTAGAAAAGTAATATGATCTCTAAACCTATGGGTTTGATATTCATACTCATGCAATAAACCTCTAAGAGTTTCTTTCTTCGGGATTCCTTCTTCTTCTTCTCTTCTCATGGAAAATATGGCCATGTGACTGCGCTGTGTGTTGGAATTCCCATGTTTTGGCAAGTTTGGCAGTACCAAAATATGAGACAACATCAAAACCACTTTTAGACCTCGGGATCTAGCCCTCCTGGCTCCAGAGAGGGATCTCTCTACGAAGGCAAAGGTATATGTCTTTGAAGCTCAGTTTAAAGGTTTTAGGCTAGTTGTAAGGCGCAAGGTTTGTTTTGTTTTGTTTGTTTGTTTGGTTGTTGGGAAACATGAATGAAGGGTTAAATATAAGAAAAAGGGTGAGAAAAGATGATTTTAGGGAAATGAGAAGTACATCAAAGAACACTCGAGACCATTGTGAAATGGAGTCATGAAAGGGTTTAATTTTTATTCAGTATTCAAGGTTTTCAATTGGGCTAGTCATCTAAAGCATAGGATATTAAAGATGATAGTGTGGTATGAAATGATGGGAAAGAAGATGAATGACAAGGAAACCTCCAAGGTGATAACTTAGAAAGCATATCTAGGGACAGGACAGGCCATTAAACACCTATGATCCAACTCCTAAAAGGTTAACTCTTCAGACAACAAGAGACATTAAAGATTTAAACACAAAGGTGAAAACTTGAGATTAGAGAAAGGCTTTGAACTTTCAATGCTTCGGCATCCAACTTAAGGGAACTTAGAAAGGTTCAATTGATTGAAAATGACCCTAGTGAGATAGAATCATCATTCTAAACTCCCAGTATCCCAATTATTTCAATTAAAACCCAAAAAGAACATCTAAGAACAGATTCATAAATTCATACATCAGCTAGCAGTGAAAAACAACTACTACACTAGTTAAATTATCTTGAATTAATTCTTAGATAACACAATCAGTAGAAAAAAATTAAAGGTAAGGAGAGTAGAAGAATTAGGGTACCATGCAAGGGCATATCCTAAGCCAGATTTCTGATGTTTACCAGAGAAATGAAATGTAATGAATTACAGAAGGAAAACAGAGACAAAGGTAGAAAAACATCATCGCTGCTTTAAATTGAGATCTAAAGAAATGTGCTTGTCATATTAAAGAGCAACACTAGTCATGTACAACCTTGTCCAACAGCTTGATATTTAGTCTGAAAACATCTTCATCAGCCTATCTTACAACTTTACATAGAGAACTATCTTTCAAGAGAAACATCTTACAATTCACAGTTATCCGATCAATAATCAACAACAACAACCTTTACAATGTGTTTTTCTTGAGTTCTTATAACTTAAAGAGAGGCAGAAGAGGTAGATGAAACACTAAATGAAACATTAAAATAGAGGAAGAAGGAATGGATCGAGGCCCATTCTGTCTTAATATCTATGCATTGATTTTTATTACTCTTTGGATTGAAGAGTGGTCTTCGACAGGTTGACATTAATTCTAAGTATGTTCTTTGATGTACCTTCGGATGCAATACTATGTAGTACTCTGGTGATAATAAAAAGGTAGATAAATGACTTTGAGGTCTTCCATACTACATAACAAATTCTCTGGAAGCATTAGGACTTTTTCCAGGCTATAGATCTTCTTAGGAACACGATATAGAATTAAAAAGAGTATGGGTACTTTGTCCTTTCTCGGGAGGGAACCTTCTGCTGATGTGAAACACTGATCAGATTGGTTTCTGTGCTTTAGGCCTCATTAGGCCTTCTGTGTAATTCAAAACGTATTCAATCTGGTACATTTTTCCCTTTTAATAGTTAATTAAAGCTTAAAATCTTCAATTAGAGGCTTTAAAACTCTTTAATCCTGTACTGATACTCTTTGCCGCTTCATGACTGTTTTTGTCTATGAATTTGCAATTTTAATGGCCCAGGAGGGGTTTAATAGGGTTGAAATTTTTTCCTTTAACAAAAAATTATGTTCTAACACCTTCCCAGGCATTTCTCAGTAATCTCATGCTCTGAAAATGCTTTCTCTGCGCTCTGTGTCACTATAACAGTGACTGTGAGCCATCGCGGTTTCCACCGCCTGTAACACTGCAAAAACACACAAATATGTTAAGAAATACATGCATGGGGGAGGATGGATGCAGTGGAAGGTTGTGAGGATGGAAACACAATAGAGGTGAATGTGGTGGATGCAGTAGAAAACAACTGGAAAATGCAGTGAAATGGTGAATAAATGGTCTGGTGAAAGTTTGGTGGAGGAATGCATGTGGACCATTTGATCAGATCTGGAGGTGATGATCGACGGTGGAGATTATCTAATGGAATAAATTTGGTAGGTTGGATGTTATGCAATGAAATTTAATGTAAAACATGAAAGTCCTGATATTAGGCGGAACAATATAAACCTTTAATGCAAAACATTAAAAGTTTAATGTGAGCGGGTTACAAAGGTTTTAATGTAAAACATTCGATCTTGACATTTGGACAGAATACAAAGAAAATGCGTGAAAAACATATGAAATTGGCTTGAATGGTGGGACTAGGTCATGGGCGGAGGGCGATTTGATTAAGACCATTAGATCTCAGGAGGAGATCAACATCTACGATGATCCAATGCAATGTTGTGGTAGCGTGATGAAAAACTTGAATGGAATGCGAGATGTAGTGTGGGCCGTTGATCTGAACTGATGAACGGTCGAGATTGTGTGGAAGAAATTCCATGAGCAGAAGTGGGGAAGTGTTTTTCTAGGAAAAATAATGTTTTTCATGTGGAAAAAGGTGGGTAAAGCGGTTTTCACTTTTCGAACGTGATATAGGTCCCCGACTAACACGTGGCATTTTAAAACTGCCTATATCATGTGAATTTGAACTGTTAACATTCAGACGAGAAAACAAAGTGATATTGATGCAGGTTGTTGGATTAGGGACTATGAGATCCGATGGAAAGAGATGGAGCATGATACAAGGAGATGTGAGGTCAGTTAAGCTGGGGGGCGATCAATGGTGGTTTGATCGTGGACCGTCCGATCAGTGCGATGGACGGCTGAGATTTGCAGAGGAGAATCACAGGTAGAGGAGTTGGTTAGTGGTTGGGAGTAATCTTGGCTGTTGGATCCAGGGGATTGGATGACGGAGATTTAACGATGAGGCAGAGTTAGATGGTCCATATGAATGAGCAGGAGTAATCCTGGCCATCGGATCAAAAGGAATGAACGGTCAGGATCTAATCGGAACCGGAGGAGGTAGGGGCCAAATCTCCGATGGGCTCATGAAGCGATTGCATCTGGACCATTGGATCGGCGGCAGATCGACGGTCGTGATTGGATCGGAGGGTGACCAATCGGGGAAGCGACACATAGCAAGAAGAAATATCGTTTGTAGGATCAGAATGGATGGATAGCTCAGATTCAATCGTGGATCGACCAATCGGGGCATCGGAGGGTGGCACATTTTAAAATCTCCGATTGGCGATAAGCGTGGCGCTACGATGGCCGTCGGATTTAAATATGAATCAACGGTGGAGATGGACATCGAAGGGTTTATAAAGGGAGTAGGCAGGGCATGGTGAAACAAGCGTTGAACCGTTAGATCTATTCCGATCAACGGCGGATATCGCTTCAAAGGCCGATAAAACAAATACACTATCGCATCGGAACTTTCATTTTACAAAGAGAATAAGCGCTCCGACCAATCCTTCCGATGCGATAAGCGCTTTATGCCTTAGTGCTTGGTCTTAGCACTTAGTTGCATGGAGGGGAGGTGGTTAAGGGGTTGGCCGAAAGGGGCTAAGCTTGTTATATGGCAAAAAATGGGTTTTTAGAGAGAGTTTTTAAGGCTGAACAGAGGTTTTCGGTAAAGGGAAAAATGGATTTTTAAGCCAAACAAAGGGTGTTTGGGAGGTTAAAAGGGGAGATGGGATGATTTAGTAGGCTTGGGAGGGGATTTTTGGAGTTAAAGGGGAACTTTGAAAAGGGGAAAAAAGGGTTAAAATGGGAAATTTTGCAGGGATACAAGGGGCAAATGGAGGCCTTTTCTGAGCATCATTTTTTCACAGTCAGTGAGGCTTTTTGGATGGAAACATCAGTGAAGATTATTTCAAAGGAAAAGGACACATAGAGGCTTCAAGGATGAGATATTTCCATAGAAAATTTATCTCTTGAAGGCTCAGAAAAATATTTAGCCACCTGTTTGCTTGACAAAAATTCATAGGTGGCTAACAATGGCTCCACATGGAGATTGCATCTTCTTGAAGGTGTCAATAATTTAGAAAATAATCTTTGGAGTAGGATAGATGCCTCAATCCTTGAACCTCCTTTCTTCTTTGGTTCAGCTGCTACAGACATGATGAAATTAATCAGTAGAAAACATCCCTCAAACAATCTACCTACCCATCCTACAATCCTAACATTTTTTCTTCAAGGTGCATTTGAATTTGCAGACCTTCTTCATCATTTTATTTATCTTTTATTGAAAACATAAAACAAACTAGTCTAATTCTACCCTTATTCCTCCATGAGACCAGATTAAACTGTTGGCTTCATAGCTTCTCTACCTAATCTAATATCTTCTAGGATTAAAATGTCTAGCAGATTTCTTCTCTACATTCTACAATAGAAATTTAAAAACAGTCAAACCAGGATTAGACAGTCTATTTTGTTGTGGATCCATGGCATAAATACAACTGCACATGAACCGAAATTGCAGAAACTTCAAAACAAAATTCAAAGGCTCGAAATGTTGCAACTTTGAAGCATCCTTCTTTCCTTTGTGACTCAAGTTTTGAGCTTGTTAGAGTCACTTCCTTCTTCACTTTCGCTCTGTTTTTGGGCTTGTTAGAGCTGATTCTTCTTTCTTCTTTGCTGGTTCAGATTTTGAGCATATTAGAACCAGCTTCTCTTACTTCCTTTGGCTCAGGTTTTGATCATATTAGAGCCAATATTTTGCACTTAAGAGGTTCATGTTTTAAGCATATCTGAACCTCTCTTTCTCTTTTTTTTGAAACATTTTCTCTTTTTCTTTAAAACGAAACACTGCAATGGTATTTACAATGGGAATGAAAACTGTAAATTGGAAATCAGCAGTATTAATGCTTGAGCATCATGCCATTGACATGACCCCCAAATAGATCTGTGCCATCTAGCTCTTGCAGAAAAAAGGCATTTGGACCAATTGTGGATTGGATAATGTATGGACCTGTTGATGCCTCGAAAATCGCTGCAACAACACTGGGGGATAACCACCCGGTCCAGACCTTAAACAGCTCCTTTTCCGTTTGGGATGGTGGCTCCGACTGGATATAATGGGACCAGTTTCCCGATAAAGAATAGAAAGGGGTGGATGAATGATTGAGCACTCGAATCTGCCACAGGCTGAAAGAGGCGAGGCTCGAGGCAACATCAAACCAACCTTAGCCTCGTAGCTAGCCCTACGAGGACAGGAGAGGGCTCTCTCTGGGTCTATCTCGGCAGAAAGATCTTCAAGGGGCTGAGATGACCGATAAGGAATGCTAATCTTAGGCTAGTAAACTGATAGAAAGGGGTTTTTAATAAATGTTGGGTTTCTGGGCTGTGTGAGGCAAAGAACAGCTTGAACAGAGAAATGTAATCAAAAACACAGATTGTCTCCTGAGGCAAGGTAGGCAGGAAAATTTAACATCAAATTGAGATTAAATGGAATGGCAAGACTGTTGAGGAGCCAACAAGGGCATAGAGGATGAATCCTTGTTGAACAGAAGAAAACATTAAATATGAACAAACTTAAAGGCAGAGCATACCAAATATGAATTCTACCTTAACACTTCATTTGTTCAATTGGAAATGATCATGAAATGACATGAACACATAACAGGCTACATATGAAACAAAAGAGGACACAAATGTTAAATTTCAAGCCACAGGAATCTCAGAAGCCAGCGCTGGGTATTTTCATTAAAATCTCTGTCTAAGACTGTACAAATAAACTCTAATTTTCTCCTACACTAGCTCTCAGAACTCTCCTCTGTACAAAATGATTTTCAATACATTAAATAAATGCTGCTAAGGGAAAAAACAAATCGACCCCAAGACCAGGGATTTGTTTTATTATTATTAATAAATAAACCTAAAAAGAAATAATTAGCGCTCAGAAGATGGAATAGCGCTCCTTCTACTCGAATCTGTTGAATCTGATGAAGAGGTGTCATTACAGGTGTCAATCCCATTACTAAAAATAAGCATAGGCAATTGCATCTTGGAATGCCACTTTGCACTGCTCCCGAATGTTCTGGAAATGCGTTGGCCTCTTTCCCGGTTTTAAAGGAGAATTTCCATACTCTAAAAATTTCAACTCTATGTCAGTTATACGAGCTCTTTGTCTTAATACAGAATGAACTGCTTGGGTGATAATATAAGTACACCTCTGGGACACACAAACTGCACATTGATAAGGGTGCTGCCAGGTAGAAAAAGAATCCACGCAGATACCCTAAAACGTGCATCCGGGCAGAAGAACTATAATTGAACACATACACGGTCTCATACAGGCGTCTCAAACTTGTGCCTCCATCATCAATAGCAAGGTATGGAAGCGAAATAATTCATGAGTTTCCCTCTTCTTGCGAAACCTCATGATAAGCCTATGGAATGAAGCGAATGGGTGAAGGGGAATGAAAGCGATTAGAATTGCGCCAATGCCCACAATCCACGAGACCTTCTGAACAAGTTCGTTCCACAAATCGAACACATGTCTTTTTAGTGCCACAACAGAAAACATATCAATAACTTCCTCACGCAATGCTTGTTTCCCAATATCAATACAACCATGACAAAAATCTACTGAGCAAAGGTTAAAACATGTTTGCAGGCAGCTGAAGACGAATTAAAACGAAACTGGGCGCTCAAATGAAATTTCTGGATGCTGTTGCTCTGTGGGTCGCTCGAACTCCAAGTGGGTCACTCACCTTCTGCGTGGGTCGCTCGGCCCAGGTGGGTCGCTCGAGCCCCAAAACTCTGAGCTAAAAGCGAGAAAGCTTATGCTTCACTGTTCTTTCCAGATTCGCCCAGTGACTCTTAGCTTCAACTCCTTCCTATCTCCACCTGAAAAGAACAATGCCATGTTTCTCTGAATAATTAACCCATCATGCCTCTCACGCACTTTCGATGACTGTCTCGGATGCTTCTTGGAACTCCTTGCCAGATCATTTTTCTTCTATTGGCCCCAACTTCAAGGCTATAGCTGAAATTCTTTGCTTCATTGTCATCTCCCATAAAACATAGAAAAGCCATATATACCGGCGCCATACCTAATTGAAAGGCTTCAAAATGAAGACAAAAATACTGTCCAAAACAGTGGAAGACTGTCAACATCCAGGTGGCATTTTCAACTTCACGTGGATTGGATTTTACATAGCGGTGATTAAAAGTACAACCTGTGTGCATGTCAACTTTGTGATCATCCCTTAGATGTGCCACAAGAAACTGAATATCACCAGTGACAGAACATTCCGATCCTGCATAGGGGCAGTTGTATGGTCTGACAGAGCGTAGGGCCTCGTGTTTAAGTTTGCTATAGCTACAGAAAGATGCCGCTTTCTACCTGTTTCAGACCCCTGGAATCTCATCTTGTAATCACGTCTTTTAACATTGAACCCAAGTGGCTTCACGCTCTCCTCCATCTTTGTGATGATTTCTGTAGCTGGGTGCTTAGATGTAAACCTTGCTTCCCTAGTAGCACTCTGTTTTTTCTCAAACAGACCAGATAGATTTAGCCCCTTGGACAATGAAATGATATCAAATGCAATCACAAGAGAAGGTCTGACCCCCTTCAATTCCTTCTGCTCCATTACAAGGTGTTCAACAGAGTCACTAAATACGGCATCGATATCATCAAGACTGGTATCTCTTTCTTCTTCAAATTTGACTGGATTGTAGCCTTTCTTAAACCAAGAACTTTCTAATATCTGAGGAATTGTAATCCGATATTTAGGATTCGGCTCAAGTATTCTCAGAATCAGTTTCCGAGCTCCTGGAGAAAACTATTTCGGGCAAGTGAAATATGCTCTGTATATCTTCTTATAAAGGGCTATGATGTTGGGTTCATCAAATGGTAAATAGCCGGCCATGAGGACAAACAGAATGACTCCACAAGACCACAGATCAGCTTTAGCACCATCATATCCCTTGTCCACAATGACCTCTGGGGCAACATAGTTGGGGGTTCCACAAGTAGTATGCAACAATCCATCTTCCTTCATTTGCTGTGAAAGTGCACTTAGACCAAAATCAGAGATCTTCATATTTCCTTTTGAATCCAAAAGAAGGTTCTCCGACTTAAGATCTCTATGGTAAACTCCTCTGCTATGACAATAATCAAATGCATTTATAAGTTGCTGAAAATATTTTCTGACATCATCTTCCTTTAATTTCCCATGTTGAGCAATTTGAGTCTGTTGACCCTATGTCAATCCACCCTGTGCTATTTCTTTTGTTTGGATAGCATCAATCTCCTTTTTCAAATTAGCAACCTTTCCATTCCGCTTGATAATTTTATCTTGAGTTTTACTTTGCTTCTCAGTGAACTGACCTTTGTATGTTTGCCATGTCATTGCCCACAACCCAGATCTCCAATACAACAGCTGCAGCTGACTCTAGAATTTTATCATGGTGTAAGGATATTTTAATGTGAAGGCTACTACAATAGGATAACCTTCATGAAGAAGTTGCACTAACTAGACTGGAATTTAATAACTCGAGAGGGCCCAGTATCCTGTGTAGTATCTGAGATTTTGGCAGCCTTTTGGCACTTTTGACATTGAAACTCTGTTTTACAATTTCCTTCTCTGATTGCTGATGATGTATTTTGTCACTCTTTTGCAGGGATCGGAGCTGAGCTGCTTCCATTTGAAGAGCTGGAGAATTTGCAGCATTACATATTCTAAAAAACACATTTAATGAATTCTTCTTCAAAACATGGTTTTGAAGAAGAATCAATTTCACATTGATAACATTCCTGAAACAAACACCTACTGAATCTTCCTCTGGCCTACCTCTGAAAACTAAACCCTGAACCGCAGAATTACTCTTTAATGTCTGCAAATAAGGAGAACTGAACCTTGTTGAATTTGATTGCAGCAG